>CABEEJ010008105.1:0-25911 GCA_901482245.1 Timema douglasi
GGGTTATTTTTCTCAAAAAGTGATGATAATATATGCTAAAACAATGTTATTATTTATGTAAATATGAGTTGAATTAATATTCATTTAAAAAAACTAGTATTAAACTGTCTAAATGTTTTGTTCATATTGTGTATCTAACTATTTAATAACATATTTGGAGAAAGATAAATATAAATAAGCACAAAAGATTTCACCCTTAGTAACATCAAACTCAATATCTCAATAGCATTTGCCTTCAAGTTTCACAAAGAGCAATATTGAAATAATGGATTATCAATTATTTTATGTTTAGACCAACAATAATAACACTGAAACATGTCGTCATAGAAGACTAAACAACTATCAAATGAGGAGAAGGGAATAAAAAATAAAGAAGATATAATTTTGCCAAACATGACTGCCTGTATATTCCATTCACCGTAGGAATTGACTTCTGAAAGGCCTTTTTCCTTACCATAAATCTACTATATAGTAGGATATTGGTAGGAAAAAAGACCTTTCAGAGAGTAATTCCTACCTTGAATGGAATATAGCAAGGTCCATATATATTAATGTCCTTGCTTGGACTTAGCATGAAATCTTTTTAAAGCTGACTACAAAGAATCAAGCTATCAAAATCAAAATCTAAGTATTGTAATGTGTAAAAGTAGAAATCATGATATTTAATGTTAACCGCCTGCTCATCCCCCCCAAAAAAAGCATAAATCCATGAAAATACTCATATATCCTGTGATTTGTTTTATGGCTTTAAAATCAGAATAAAAGGATATTATCCATATAAAGGGAAACCCTGGCTTTGCGCTATTGTCAGTCTAACCACATTGAAATTATATTGCATGTCGTGATAGTTGCCCAAATTACAAAAAATTGTGTTTATTTAGAATAAATCCTTAAATTTGTGTTAGTCGTATGAAAACAATAGAGTTCTCGTAAAAATTTGCATTATCGCAAATGTTAAATTTGTATGTCCCTATATATTGGGTAAGTTTTAGAAACAGACTTTTTATTTAATTTCTTACATTTAAAAGATACACCTAAAATAAGTTAATTCATAAGCCAATTTATAGAGTTAAATATTTTTAGCATACTAATGTCTGGTTGCACAAACAATCAGTGGCTTGATCAGCAATCATATATAATTTGATCTCCAATCAGTGTTCAAACCTCATTTTCAGTTGCTCCATTAAAAATTAGGACGTGATTGTTGATCAAATCTCTGGTCAAGCCAACCAGCCAATTTCCTCCCATCAACTGTTTGATTCTCTGATCATCATGTTGATGGAAGACTTAACCTAAGAGTTTTAGTAACTGAACTAGTTTTTCATCCTTATTTAAGTGATTAATAAAAGTAAGGTGTATAGTTTATATTTTTATTTTAAGTTCGATTTATTTTTAAGGATAATAACAGTGTCAATTATGGCATATTCAGATGAAGTTTTGTTCACTATTAAATGAAGTTAAATGGTTGAGATTAAACACATTTATAGGAAAGAAAGGATTTTTTTTAATCATTGAGAAATACAAAAAACACTTTTCTTAAAGCACATGCTCAAATTGCAATTTATTGAAATGGATATGCGAATATTAGGCAGCTTAGGTTACCAGAGACATAAAGTTTATACATCATAGACCACCTTATGTATTAATGTAGGTAATTTAAAAATCAGATTTTATAAATACATTGTTCCCATGTTTTACTTGATTATTGGATCACAACTAAGGTCAAGTGATTGTAGATTTTGATACCTACTAGCTGTGTTGCAACCCAAACTTACCTTGATCCAGGATCACCCTGATTGTCAATCCGGTGATTGAAGAATCGTTGTTTGTGCAACCAGCCTTAAGAATATTATAACACATATTTTCACAAGGCTAAAAATATAAAGTACTGTAATTGAAGAATATATAACAAATCGGGTTTGAACATATCTAACACAGATTATAAGAAAGTATTACTTCTAAATATTGCCATTATTTTTCTTGTTTTATTATTTAGACACACCATCAGCACCTGGTGTTCCTAAAGTAACTGAGATAGGTGGAGATTTTGTTAATCTCCAATGGGATAAGCCAGATTCTGATGGAGGAGCTCGAATTCAGGGCTACTGGATTGACAAACGAGAATCTGGAAGTGATGCTTGGCAAAGAGCTAATATTACTCTTTGTTTACCAACACAATTCAATATATCTAATCTGATTGAAGGGCGACAGTATGAATTCCGAGTATTTGCCCAAAATGAGGCAGGGCTGAGCCCAGCCTCCACAGCATCCACATCAGTTAAAATCAAAGATCCTCTTGGTAAGCTATGATTTTAAATAATTTACACATTATTATTCATACTAAAAAAAATTATATGAATAGAAAGAGATTAATACAAAACATAGTATACATTTTGATTGTTCAAACTATTAATCATTAACTTCCTTACAAAATTGAGTAAAACCTCCCCAATTTATTTCTTTGACAAAATTTTTCAAATACTGAATTTATTTTTCAAATATACCACCTAAAACAATTTATCAAACAAATGACACTTTAAATTGTTCATTAAAATATTAAAGACATAATTTCACAAATTATTGCATCATTAGGTTCTTTGTAACAGTACAAATCTTTTTTCGCATGTTAGATATTGTAACCCTTATAAATTCTCTAAAGCTCATTAAAGATTAACGATTATTGTATTTTCACAATGTATGTCATTTGAACAGTTATTTCATTTATTCATGTAAAATTACAATGTATGACTGCTAAATAATTGATCTTCGTTTGTGATTAACACTAAAACAAAATTGTTTAGTCAGTAAGAGAGTGCTTTTTTTATTTAAAAAATGCTATATCTGAACTTTGTTTATTTTTCTTTAGCTGCTATACCACCAGAGATTGTTAAACCACTGAGAAATGCAAATGCCATACAAAATCACAATGCTGAATTCCAATGCACCATTACAGGCACTCCTAGGCCAAATATAACATGGTGAGTAAGTAGTTTAACCCTCGAATGGGCGCTCTGGTATATTTATAACAAGATAAACCAGTAAGATTTCTCTAAACTATTGATACTTGTATAAATGAAATAATTTATTTTGTGTGTTTTGTTACAGTTAGAGTCAATATAATATAACACATTGCATTAACTTTAATAAAACTAATTGATGAATAATCTGTATTTAGAAAATATCATTAATTTATTGCAATGAACATTTTCTTATAGGGATATAATTTCTTATCATTTTAGAAAAACACTTTTTAATTTAGTATTTTGCTAATTGGTACTAAGAAAAATGCAATTGTAATACAGATACAACACAAACATAATTAATAGAGAAAAGAGGTAAAAATTTATATATTTTTTAATTGGGAACTAGAATCATGCTCAGGCCTCATCTGAAAAATCCTGCATGTTTTAACAAATTCTGTGCGAGGTATAATCCAAAGTGGATCTTTTTTTTTACTACAGTAAAACTTTGGTTAACCAAAACCCAGGTTAACCAGAAACGTCGCTTTTCTTTATTCGAGATGATGCCATTTATGCACTGTATATACATGGAATAAATGGAGAACTCTATAACTATTGAAATACTTATAGCAGTAGATTCAAACAATTTGAATTCATAGTTGCCTAATTTGTGAAAACAAGGTTGATGACTTACTTCATCCTGATATACCGGTATCTGTGTATTAAATATTGTATAAACGTGATATAAATTTTACTTCCATAAAATGTATTTCTGAATGGATGTTTATTTTTATCACCCCAACTCGAATTTGACAACTATCCTAAATCGGGTCTGCTCCCTTTATTTCAGATAAGAAGGTCTTACTGTTACTAATATTTTAAGCATATGCACTTTCTAAAACCAATTTATTATATCAGCACATGACTTGCAAACTAACCTCTCTTTAATAAAAACAAAACACTCAGAATGTATACTGTAAATTCATCAATGATAACTTTATAGCCCTACCAGGAATCAACCCAGTACCCCTGCTTCAATAGGTTAGCAAAAAAAATTCAACCAATAGCTAGACTGTGATATACAATTGATGGAATAATTTGTTCAAAAATCAATTTAATAAATAATAAAACCTTTTCTACTAGGACAGGCGCATGGGGTATTTCATACCTTAGCATTGAGTTAATTTCAAATAACTTCAATTTACAATTTATTAATCAAATACATTTAATTCCAACTAACTTTTCAATGTCACACTGAATTAAAAGAAAAAGTAACACGCTCCTCGTGTGCCCGACAGTGTTACCACACTTACAAATGTGAGATTAGGGTACTTTATACCCCAACATGCCTGCTCAAGGGTTAATAATTTGACAATATTTTTAGTACATGATATGACCAAATTCTCAAAAACATTATTCTTAATCGCTTGATGCGAATGCTGAATATCTCACATTTATTAATTTTATGATCATTTAGGGTAGTAATGTAGTATTTTGCATACAAAGTTGAATACTTTGGGTTCCATTGTATTTGGTTGGTCTTCGGTACCAATAATACAAAAACTCAACAAACCCTTTCTTAATATATTAAATGAGATTATTATCATCAATGGTTTACTTAATATTTGACTATTTTTACTAATAAATTAGCAAATGCCATGGTTAGTGGACAGGCTTATTGATTCTCGTAATGCATAATGCTCATGAGACAGACTCTCATGTCAGGGGAGTTCGGGTGGATTTATTGCACACACTTAGCTTCTCTTTGAAAGAAACATATATCTACAGTTGTCTGGGCTCAAACCTAATGTATTACCAATTGAAATAATAAAATGCCTTTCCACTTCACAAACATGACACTACAAAATTATTGTTGCAGGAAGTGAGAAAAAAGGTTTCTTTATTTTGACTGAAATCTAATTTCTGTTCCTATTCCCAACTCAAAATATCCATTAATATCAAACAATCCTACCTATCAATACCATTATACAGTAGTACTCAAGTACTTGACAAATATGATAACTGTCTAGATCTATGTTTATATCACCTAAAATCTTCAGATATTATGGGATTGATTTTTCTACACCCAACTACTTTAAGAATCACTAGCATTCTAGCACAAATTTTCTTGAGACCCTTAGTAAATTTACTGTATTCAGCATCTATAAATAACGCTTTAGCACTTTAGTTCACAGCAGACCTTATGGTATCCATCTGATGTTATTCCATTTTAGGGATACTTTAATGAGACACAAATTGTTTATGTAAAGTACCAATGTATTTCACATGTTTCTGAAACATATGCAATTTTTTTATAAAAGTATGAGAGGTACAGTTAAGGAAAACCTCTTTTTGCACTTTAAGGTTCATTTGGTTATATATGGAACAAGGTACAGAACAGATGGAAAGGAATATTTAAATTACTAGTTTCTTTAACATGTTCCTATTTTAAGTGCCCTAACATTCTTTACCAAATTCCTTTTCCTCCATTTGGTGTTTTTTTGGTTTCCACTTTCAGAATTTTCCATTGAGCATTTCACACTCCCTCCTGATGAGTTCTAATAGAATGAAACCTAGTTCGAGGGATTAGTTAGTAACGATCAATTTTCTTTAAGGATCAACCACTACCTCTTTGTCCAGTGGTAGCAATGCTAAGTGTAAACTGTGTTCTTTTAATATTTGTAAAAGCCAGATTGTGTTTGTTTCCTTTTCATTGTTCCTGTACCTTCTTTCAAATATAACACATTATAGAAGTATGAAAATATCCACTCGTTTGTATTAAGTTTAAAAACAACTGTGTTTAACTGCTTAACCTTAACTACTCAACCTAAAATTTAAAAAAAATAGCTAATGAACGTTCAGAATACCATAACCTGTACTACATATGTGCTTTATCTCTTTATAAAATTGTATAATGCGTAACTTTGTGTTTTAATTTCTAGGTATAAGGGTGCACGTGAACTGAATCATGGAAACAAATACCACATGCTCAAAGAAGGAGACACCTACTCTCTTGTTATTAATGATGTGTATGGTGAAGATGCTGATGAATATGTTTGCAGAGCAGCAAATAAAGGGGGTATTAAATCCACAAGGGCAGAACTAGTTATTATGAGTAAGTAAATCAGTTGACATTATATTAAAGACTAATATTACCCTAGTATTGCTATTTATTATTACTCATTATTTATATATAGGTCTTTTTCTCTTTAATGTGTTTATTAATGGCATTAGTAAGTAGGCTACGAGGCATGTCCAGAAAGTAAGAGTACTGGTTGCCCTCTAGTGCCGTGAGAAATTTTTTCCAGGGATGGCAACACTGAATGGTAGCGGGGGTTCTTCTGAACACAACGAGCACAGGTGGACCTTGTTAGTATAAAAACTCGCCTTGTAGTGTCCGTTTGTGTGAAATATGTCAATAAGAAATCCCGCCAAGTGCGAGGTGCGCGCTGTAATCAGGTTCCTTCGCGCTGAAAGAAGAACACCGACTAAATTTTTTTTCACGGATCAAAACTGTTTATGGTGAAGGTTATATGAACCAAACAAACGTGTTTAAGTTGGGTCGTGAGTTTAATGAAGGCAGAACGAATGTTCATGACGATCAGAGGTGTGGAAGACCTTCCATTTTTACCAATGAGTTGGTACAAAAAATCGAGAAAACTGTTTGTGAAGACCGCTGATTGACAGTGGATGAAATTTCTGCGATGTTTCCACAACTCTCCAGATCTCTCTTACATAAAAAAAATTACAGAAACGCTTGGATTCCGAAAATTGTGCGCAAGATGGGTCCCAAAACAACTGTCAGATCAGCACAAAGTGAATCGGGTCCCTATTGCTCGCGAGCTCCTTGAGCGATTTGAATTGCCAGGTGAGGATTTTCTGAGATTGATTGTGACTGGAGATGAAACCTGGGTGGCTCATTACACTCCTGAGACAAAAAGACAGTCATCACAGTGTTGGCACACCAGTTCCCTCTGCCAAAAAATTCAAAACCTCAATTTTGAGCAAAAAAATCATGGCCACTATGCTTTGGGACTAAAAAAGGGATCATTTTGATCGAATTTCAGCCTCAGGGGGGAGACGATTAATGCAACACGATACTGTGAGACCCTAAAAAAGCTAAAGATAGCAATTCAAATAAACAGGGAATGTTGACGGAGGGAGTGCGCTTGTTGCATAACAATGCCCGCCCGCACACGGACAACGCCACCAAGGTACTTTTGGACTCATTCGGTTGGGACATTTTGAACCACCCCGCATACTCCCCCGACTTGGCGCCTTCAGACTTTCATCTTTTAGCCTCCCTGAAGACTCACATGGGTGGAAAAAAATTTCAACCGACAAGGAGGTGAAACAAGAGGTCCTGGACTGGAAAAAGGATATGGAGGTAGAATTCTTTGAGGAGGGCATCAAAAAGCTTGTGCCACGGCTCACAACCTGCATAGAACGGAAAGGCGACTATGTGGAGAAATAACTGACATATTTACCAACAAAATCCTGTAATTTGGTTTTAGATACATTTTTTTTAAATAGAAAAATTGAGAACTCTTACTTTCTGGACATGCCTCGTATATTCAATCTTCAAATTATTTACTATTTGCAGATTACCTCAAACTATTCAAAAACACTAATTCACTTGCTGGTTGTTTGGATTTCCTAAGACATTAGGGTCCCTCTTTACAGAGTTCTGCTAATACAGAGATTTTCAATCATGTATATGTTCACTATGTTCAGTGCCTGTGTCATGTATCCAGCGTTTTTCAACATGCCGCGCTAAGTGAATGGCTTTGACATTTAATTCGATAATTATTCAGTATCTTTAGAGTAGTGATGGGCACTATCGAATGATCATACAATAGTTTTCATTCAATTGTTTTCAATCATTTTTATTGGACTACTTTTTTTATCGTTTTTTAGCCCTAGCTCTATTGCGCTTTTTATATATGATAGTGTAAACATGTTATCAGGATTTCATTAGCATTTGAAATATAAAAAAAGGCTATGTTCAGCTTTACAGCAATTTATGCTTTACTGCTGGGCCCTGGGTTCTAACCCATCATGTGAACAAGGTCCTACTTTAGATATAAATGGAATATTATGATGTGGAATGTCTATCAATAAATCCAAAACTAAAGCTACATCTTTAGCCAGGAAAACCACCCATTTATTTTTACTTTTAAAATTCATAATTATATTATTGAACGCTGTCTGTATGTTAATGACCTAGGTTTAATATATTAGACCATAAGTTCCACATTCACTATCATGTTGATAATATTGTTTCTCACTCTCTTAAATTACTCGGCCTTATTAAGTATCTCACCTCCTCATTCTCTAAAATTTGACTGTATTATACATTTGTATCTTGCTTTGGACATAATCAAATTAGAATATGCTAGTGTGGTGTGGAATTCCATCACCTAACTGACTCTCTCGGATTGGAAAGTGTTCAATGCAAATTTATTGCTGCTTGCTGTGATAAATTCTCTTTCAACCGTTTTTATAATGATTATAATAGAATTAGAAACCTTTAAGGGACTCCAAACTTTCTTCTCGCAAAGAATCTATCGGGATGCCCTTTTGGTTTTTAACATTTTTAATGGTAAAATTTCTTGCCAATCTACCCTCGAACATGTAGGTATCATGGTGCCCTCTTGTGCTTCTAGAAATCCTAAAACATTTTCTATCAGTAACTCTTACAAACTCAGCCTTCTTGGACTTTGTATAAGCAACATTAACTCTAGATTTCTAGAATTTATTTTTACCATGATATACGAACCAAAGTTATAGTGTTATTTAAGGAACATCTGTATCATTTTTTATTACTAGATGTTTGCTTATTGTGAACGTTTCACTCAAAATAATTATTAGGACTGGATAATATTTTTTTTCTTGCTTTACTCCTTTGTTTTAGCTATTAAAACTGTGCATTGTAATCACATGTATACAAACATAATGTGTTTGTTAATTTTTAATTTTCTGACCATAATATATACTTATGTATCTTCAGTACTATCATGTAATAGGTCTCGATTGTTGGCTAGCACTTTAGTAACGAAAAATGAAATAAAAATAAAAAAAAGAATAAAATTAAAATTATCATAGTATCTCGTCTCAAATATTTATAAGATCAGGAAAATTACATATGTATTATAATATATTAAATGTTTTCCTTGAGAATTCATGCTAATGCTATTAATTGAATAATTTACATATCAAAGATGAGATGGACTACCTGGAGGAAATGTAGAAAATCAAGATTAGGTGAAAAACATTTTTCATTGTGCAGCTTACATTGGACATTACCTTCTTAAATCAGTCACTAGCCCTAACCATGTAACTTGATTAGCTAATAATTTTAATTATAAATTGAATAATATTTTGTTTAACATTGAAGTGGGCCAATAGCTAAATAAATTTATAATAATGGAAATTGATATAAATAAATAAAAAATAAACTAACGAGTGTAAATTTAATTAAGAAAGCCCACCTAGAGAAATAGAGAAAATGTGGGAAGAATCAAATTTACAAAGGTAACATATTTCTTTCATTTATCTTCTCTATAGAAATAGTTAAATACACATGTTAAATACAAATTAAGTAATATTTCGGAATTATTACTTTTAATAAACAAAAAGAAAAGAGGGAATACACTTTACACATACACTAAATTTCTCAAAGATTTGTGTGTGGTTATCTAATATATATAATATAAATATATAATACTTAATTGGAAAAAGGTAATAGTAATTAAATGGTACTAAAATATGTATATCTCATATTATTATTATTATATTAATAATGGTGTTAATCTATTAGGAAGAAAGAAACTATTTCTATTAAGGCCTGGTGGTAATCTTGATTTGGGAATCCATTGGTGAGCCATTGAACTGTTTGGGAAATGCTATTAATATTTTGGTTGTGCATCAGCTTTGAAAGTCCTAGTCACCCAATCTACACAATATTTTTCTTCGTTTTAAACTTCCTGACCTCAAGAGAATCCGAGAAGAAAGTTCGACTAACAAAAAATCATACCCCTGCGGTAACTCTCATTGCAGAACATGTGGGACTCACCTGCCAGCTATATCCTTCTACAGCAAAGTACTAAATTGTAATACAAAATCCCTGATCATTACAATTGCAGAACAAATAACTTGGTACATCAACTACAATACAAATTATGTGATGCAGGATATATAGGCCTTACTACAGTTTCTCTCATACAGCAAATGAACAATAATCATTTTGACACATACCACAAAAACCAGACAAGCCAGTACCCACCCATGATGACACCAACAAAAGGACTTTCAAACCTGCTACAAAACCAAAATATTAATTGCATTTCCCAAACAGTGTAACAGTTATCAATTCAGACAGTTGGAACTGTGCCACCATTTAGTTACCAATTCAAAATCACAAAAGATTAACTTCTTTATTATTATTATTATTATTATTATTATTCTTGAAGTATAGGTAAATTTATATTACAGCGAATAACAATGTAGTGACAGCTGTGGTGCACAGGTGTGTGCACAATGGCAGTGATAATGTTGTGTGTGGGTCTGATAAGAGACAGTAGTAACATTATTGTTGCCGTGCACATATGCTTTCGTTGTCTCTTGTACAGGTATAATTTCTTGTTCGTAATATGTATTAATGTTTATTTCTGATTATTAATAAACATATCAAACAGCTAATTAGTTATTCTAAATTGGTCTACAACCTCTGAACATAAACTTTTTCTCGTTATAATTCAACAGTTGTTATAGGATATATACATATATATGAGTTATATTTTATTACTATTGCCTTTTTTCTAAATAAGTAATTTATATTTAAATTATTTACTGTGGATAACCACAGCCAAAGCTTTGAAAAATTTATTTTTACTCATACAACAGTTGGAACAGTGTTTTTTGTTACAGTTTCTTTTTGAAATAAAAATGGAGTAATCTAGTGTTTGTTTAAAGTCTATTCCCTTTTCCCTTTGTGTTTGATAAAGGCGACACTGCCAAAATATTACCCAATTTGTGTTAACATTTATTTTTAAATGTGTTTTTGACTATTTCTACTATAGAAGATTGAAGAAATAAAGAAGATGTCACC
Organism: Timema douglasi; assembly: GCA_901482245.1. Taxonomy (NCBI): domain Eukaryota; kingdom Metazoa; phylum Arthropoda; class Insecta; order Phasmatodea; family Timematidae; genus Timema; species Timema douglasi. The sequence goes on from CABEEJ010008105.1 coordinate 11,071, forward strand.
TATGTATATTGGATTCTTCGTACATTTTCCCTAATTCCCTAGGTAGGCTTTCCTCATTAAATTTGCGTGTATTATTTTATTTTTCCTAGATTTTGATCACTTTTTATTATTGTAATAATATTATATAATTCTTAACTAAAATAGTATAGTACTTATAATTTGACCAAACTCTTATGTATACAGCTGCTCCAAGACTGAACATACCCCCTCGGTTCCGTGACACGGCATTCTTTGACAAAGGAGAAAATGTAGTAGTAAAAATACCTTTCACTGGTTTCCCCAAGCCTAAGATATCATGGGTTAAAGATGGAGAAACCATTGAATCAGGTGGACATTTTGCTGTTGAAAGAAAGGTAAATATAGCTATATTTTCAAATTGAGTGTTTGGCAACAATGTTCGCTAAACGTAATATTTATATTTAAGTCCACCACCATAATCACCTAATCTTACTTCAATGATTGTTACATAATTGTAACTCTTATTTAACTTGCATAGTGCCACTTGTCAACTATCATGAAGCTCCTATCAATAAAGCTCTCTGTTTAAGTACAATGAGGCTTAACACTCAATTGAAATCAATGATTTACCAATAGTTGAAACAAATCATGCAACCAACTTATTACTATTACTTGGAGAATTTTAAAGCTAATCAAGAGAATATACACAATATATAAATTAATGGTATTTTGTATCAACCACTCTATCCATGTAACCATAAGTATAATAATATTTTCTTAACACCATGTCATTTTTATAACATCAATTTTTCCTGATACGTTAGAAACTGATCACATTGTTTCCATGCTTTTAAATAAAAAGAGACAGGTCAAAGTTAAAAGGAAATATAAATTTAAAATGTTCTGATTTTGAATAGTTAATTGAAGGTATATCACAGTTACTGATAGCATAATTTAATCTCATCAATAACTTAATTATTATATTTTTTATTAAACATCCAACTGAATCAAGAACTTACAATCTTAGAAGTTAATTTGTGGTTTATGGATCTAAAGATTGGAGTTCCTGACCTCAGTCAGGTACACTGAACAAAAATACAGACTCTTTTATTAGTGAGGCCTCCTAGGTTGTATACACTTCCAAACTAGTATTATATTAGTAAGTACCTATTTAACTATTATTCGTCAACTGGTTATCACTCATCAATATTACCAAAACATTATACAATATGTTTTGTATACTTTTCAATCACAATAATAATTATTTGGTTTATATCTGTGCGATTATTAAAATTAATATACTTTAAACATAATGTCCACAAAAGAAAACAAGCTCAAAAATCTCACATTGAAAAAAATATATATTTAAAAATTTGAAAATACAAATACTAAATACTTTTTTTTTATACATTTACTGGAATAAATACTTTAGCCTGGTCAGTCATAATTTATTTATTATTAAAACTAATTTGATAGTTTTTTATTCTCATCATATTTGAACAATTAATTTGACATAATTTGGCATATCACATATCTATAAAGTTGATTCTAAATGGACACAAGGTACTAGCACCTAAGGTTTAACAAAAACACAAAAAAACGTAGACTACAAACTGGATGAAGGTTGGTATCAAAACTGTAAGGCATTGAAAAATATATTCCTAGTAGTTTATTATGGAATATTTGTACTGATCAGAATCTTTATTTTGTGTGTGAGTGTGAGTGTGAGTGTGAGTGTGCATGTGGGTGTGAGTACACACATAATCACAAAAATAATGTATATCTATTTATAATAAACAAATATGACTTGAAGTACCTAGGACTCCTTGTTTGCTTCGAAATCAACTATACTGCTTGTGATAGCTTCCATAACGTTTCAAAAGGGCTATCCCACAGCCGATTTACAAGTAAATTAATTCCATGACTAAGCTCGAAGAAGAAATGATATCAAAGTTAAGTTCTCTGTATTCTTCCTTGTACAACATGAAAAATTGGATGAGTGTAATATTTTTTTTTTATTTTAAAACACAAGTATTTTATAGTATAATATTTAAAATGATTTAACGATTTGACTTATTTCAACCCTACTGTATTTATTGAAGACTACAGGCTACCAGACTATTCTGTGATTCCTGTTTTAAGATGTTTTACTTATTTGAGCTATATGTTATCTGTGGCATAAGATGGGGTCCTAATTAGATAAAGATTATTTATTTCGACACTTAAGGCAAGACCATGATATTATCAATGTGCTATTATAATAAGATTTATTTATAATAAAAGGACATTGTAGAACAAACTACTATTAATTAAGATCCTTTGGTTAAAAAATTATTTTGATATACAATTTTATTTGTGTTTCCATCCATCATAAAAATATGCATTCAAAATTTAAAAATCAAAATGTTAAATCATACATTTCTAACTGATACAATCTCTGTATACTCTTGTCCCAGTAATGTAGTTTTTAATTTGCGTTAATTTAAACCATTTCCACTAAATAAAATAAAATTAACTGACAGTGTAATTATAGTGACAAAATTAATAACATGGAATGTTTTCTTAAAAAAGTTATATAATTTCAGATTATTACAAAAAATTACTTTTGGGATAATTATTTTGTTAATTGGAACTTATACAAATACAATGTGAATACACTTGCAAAACAAATATACTTAATAGAGAGAGAAAAAAGGGAAAAAGACTTTAAAAAAACTACGAACGAGAATCACCCAAGGCTCTAATCTAAATATTCCACTTAAGGAACATAAAGAATAACACGCTTCTTGGACACCTGACAGTGTTACCATGCCAACACATATAAAATTGGGTTACTTTATACCAAAGAGCATCATCATCTCAGGGGTTAAAAACATCTGCTAAATATGAACATCTTTATTGGGCCTATAATTATTGAGTATAAAATTTATGGATTTTTTTTTCTCTAATTCATAGGGTGATGATATTACAGTGTACTAAAATCATAATTTAAAAAAAAATTACAGTATATCTGCTCTTACTTGATATGATTCTTTGTCTCTATAATTCTACTATAGTTTACTTAAAGATGAATATAAATAAATATACAGGCTGAGTGTTAATTTGCGGAAATGAACTGTACTCTATGTTTAAGTTGGTAAATATAAGTTAAAGACATCCTATGCAATAACTTCATTCTTCCCATACCTTTTGAGACATTAAATAACTGAACACACAATTTATTTCTGTTACAGCTCTTACTTTAAATCAAACACATAATTAGTTCACAGTAGGTGTTTGAAGGTTGATTCTTGCATGGCTATGCATTGCTCCAAATGGTTTATGGAGCTCACTCTGCCAAGCATGTCAACATCAAATGTCCTAACAAACACATAAATTTGTATCTAAATGACCCCATAAGAAAATAGATCTACTGTTTGGGATAGAATTTTAAGTAGTCAAAGCACTTGTGCCACATAGTCTGTAGGGACACATCACACTGATACCACATCCTCTATCACACAAGCAATGGAACATCCTTTGGCATTCCAGATAAAACCATGTCAAGGAATAAACGGTATCTTTGGTAATCCAAACGATCTGGTAACAAATAATGGCTCACATTTGCATCCCCAACAATGTTGGCCCATACGTTCACACTGAATCGATGCTGATACGCACAAACACGAGCGGTGTGCAGGCTAGTACTTGTTCAAAGATGATTGCTATGGGTGTTTTTAATTCCTTCTCGTGTGAAACATGGTTCATCAGTCCACAGAATATGCCCAATAAAGTCCAGATCCAAAGTATGCTTCCGCTGTAGCCACTATAAAAACTGTACTCGGCTCGGCAGATCATTTGGGAGCAGATGCTGTGTTGTAGCATAATGTTATGGGTGGTAGCCCTCATCATGCAACACCTACATAGCTGACATGTGCGTAACTTGTGCTACTTCTCGGGAGCTGTATGCTGGCTGCAGTTGGAAGGCAGTTATTACAGCATCTTCAAAATATTCTGTTCATATGTTGTGTGGCTGTCCAGCATCCACTCATGGCATTGGTTCCATTTGAACTTTCTCCCGAACACACTGTTACAAACGGTGAAACACATTCACACCTGGCTGACGTCTGCTGGAGAAGAGACCAGAGTACAGCCGCACTGCAGGTCCAACTCGGATGTCAGATGTTCCTGTTTACTGTTGCTATATCCCAGTACTCTCCTTGTGTGTAGTACATTACTTATACAATACTGACCTCACATTTGTGTCTACTACCAATCACCGGCAACCTTATGACATTTCACACACAAGTTGCCATATCACCCCTCTCTAGCTTTAAATGTCCTTTTCTTAAAAGGTGTGGGACGAATGGATTTGTTGCAAAGAGTGTTTTGACTTATATTTACCCACCTAATCATGTGGTACTGTCTGCATCCGCGATTTGACACTCACACCTGTATATTTAATACATTTTATTAGTGTGTTTAATATACATCATTTGTCGATATATCTTTTTCCTACAGTTTGTCACTCATTATTGACTTGGTCACTAATAAAATATATTTAAATGATTAAAAATCACTTTACAGTAATCAATCCTTACAATATTATATTATACACATATAAAAATTAGGTGTTTATTAGTTTTAGTTTTTCACAAGCTTAGACTATTTTATGAGTTTGATAGTTGTTCTAAATAGGCTCTAAATTTAGGGACTGTCATAATATAAATAACCACTGAATTGAATTTATATGTGTATTCTATAAGCCATTTATTTAAATGTATGTCCAGATCCCTTACTTGATAGAATCCAATAAATAATTATGGATACTATTTTCAAGTTCTTCATGTCTAGTTTAATAAAACCAAATTATTTTACTAAACAATTTATAGTTCTATTAATCTGTCAATCTGGCACCTCATGGTTTATACATTTTGTATCTTGTATTTTTACTATTACAACTCCAAACTAATAAAGTTACAATACAAGATTTAATACAACTCAAAATATTAATTCAACTTTTGTACCTTGGACTTTGATCCAATTTTTGTAACACATTAATTTATCAATAAATAAGAAATGGATGTAATGATAAATAAATCATATCTTTCATAGGAGAGACATGCCATTTTGACTATTCGTGATGGAAGCAAACTGGATAGTGGATCATACAGAGTAGTTGCAGAAAATGACTTGGGCACCGATTCAGCAATTATTAAAATACAGATAAGTGGTGAGTGATTATAATAAATAACCTTTAAACATTTTTTACAGATTGTATTGATCACAAAAGTTATTGCCTACTAACTTCTCTAAGCTTGAATACCTAGTCATAAATTCACTAATGTAAGCCTTGAAACCTACTCATAAATGCATTTATATAAGACTTGATATCTACTCATAAATGTATATATATATATATATATATAAGCATTGATACCTGCTCATCATTGCATTTATGTAAGTGTTGTTATCTACTGATAAATTCACTAACATAAACATTGAAACTTAATCATAAATGCATTTAAATAAGTGTTGATATATATAAATTATTTTACTTATATAAGCATTGATACTTGATCATAAATTCGCTTATTTACTTCCATTTCTACTAGATTAGTAAGGTAGTAGTAGTATACTATATTGTTAATGGTAATAAGGGTATGATTTAATCAACTAATATTAAAATAAACCTTATGTTTCCAACAGTACATACACAACTAAATACAATTCTTTATAGTTCAGTGGTAGAGCATTGATCTTATAAACCAGGGGTCCAAGTGTGATCCTTTTATCCAAGGGTAATTCTTTATTATTTAAATATTATCATTACACCTACTTAAGCTATTTTGGTTATAGCTATGAAAGCTCAGACAACACTACTTAGGTCAATAGTAAAGATACCAGACCCACTTCGGTGGCTGTATGGTCTAACACGCTACTCTTACAGTAGGCTAGACTGCCAATGATGGGGAACTCAAGGTTCGAATCTCGGTCGGGTGTACTAGGGGTGGTTTTTCCAAAATGGTTTTCTACTCTCCAAGCAAATTCGGGTATATTTCCTATTAATATTACTTTCCTAATCCCTAAAACCATTAGCGTAATTAGTACATAATTGTATAATCCAAACGGGTAGTAAGATGTGATGCTAAAAAAAAATCTGAATAAGAGAACCAATAAAGTCAGCATTGTGAATATGCAAAATAGCTAGAAACTTTAATTATTTCAGTTAATTTTTTCTGTTAAATAATGTTATTTAAGTCCCTGATTATATTTGACAATTTAAATAAACATAAATATTTATGTTTTAAAATGTATCTCTGTATCTTATGCAGTTTGTAAAACATTATATTATTTTATTTTTACTCCAAAAAACAAACCAATTCCATTTTCCTCCAAAAGTCATTTGACTTTATAATAGGATATCACAGCCATGACATTGAATTAATATTGCACTTGGTCACCATCATTGGGTTTTAATACCAATCAGGTGTATTTGGGCCAGCTTGATAAAAAGTGTTTTCAGCCTGCCAGTCATACTAGAATTGGTGGATTTCCTTTAAACTTCTCTCCTCATACCAACCTTTCAGATTGGTCATAGTTTAAAAGAATGAGTTCATTGTTAGGGCTAGTGCACCCATGACTTGTTAATACACCCCTTCCATCATCACCTACCTAATGTACACACACCATTGTACTAAATCCCTTTGAGAAAGAAACAAGCTAGGGCTAGAGCGTCATTGGCTCTTTAATACACTCCTATGACTAGCGCTACCCTAATGTACAGTACATGTATCCATCATTTCATTATCTGTAATCATACAGCCTAGCCATCCTGGATACTATGAAAAGTTGTTTTTTCTGCCCAAAGACTAGTAAAAGGGTTTGTTTGGTACTAACACTCAAATTCCGCATCAATTTGGGTTAAAATGGTGACCAAATAGCGATTTAAAAATAAAAGATAGTATAGATTTTAAACTGGCAAAATTCTTCAAATCATTTATCTTCATGTCTTTTAGAATAACATTGCCAATCTCAATTCAAAGAGATATTCTAAAATATTTTATGCTCAACCAAATGGCAGTAAAATATTTGTTGAGAAATCGGAAATAGTAATTAATATATTGGTTTCTATTTGGAAAGCAAAATATTTGTAATATCATATTTGACTGCACATATAATCTAACTTAAATACATACTATCGATGAACTGTCATTCTAACAATATCATAATTGCCAATAATGATCACTGGCTATTTTGCCTTGCTTTGATCCAAATTCTAGACTGGCGCTGGATCCATCCAGTTTGTGTTTTGGTTGCTATTTCATCATTGAAACTTTTTTTTATCTAATTTGATAGTAAATGGGGTTGCAGTTTATCTTACTTATCCTTTTGATCTCTAGACTAATGTATTATGTATGTATTATGTCATTATAACTTTATTTGTGTATTGGATCATCTATTTCTATTTTATTATCATTAATATACTCAATCATGTTAAGGTCAATGTATCTAAAAATTAGATATTTTCGTTGTTGATATATTATAAATTACTTTTATTATTATTCCATATGTATCATTATTAGCTATTATTGTTTATTTTATTCTATTATGTAACTATGCTCACATGTCAGTTACCTGTGTACTTTTCAGTGCTGGCCTGTTATAGGTCTCACAGCTATTGGCCAGCACAATAATAAAGGAAATAGAAACTTAAATTGGTATTATTACTTCTTTCATAATCATCATCATCATCTTCTATATAAAATATATACTATTTAGTGATAACTTACTTGTAATTTTTAAATTACTACTTTATAATTTCCAGATCGTCCTGATCCACCTCGTTTTCCGATTGCGGACAATATTGGTCACGATTCGTTGGCTCTCAGTTGGAACATTCCATCCTGGGATGGTGGTAGTAACATCACTAACTATCTGGTGGAGAAACGAGAACACCCAATGACCAGCTGGATTCGAGTGGGCAACACCAGGTTTACCACAATGGCTATTACAGGTCTTAGTCCAGGCCATCAGTATGAGTTTAGAGTGTATGCTGAAAATGTGTATGGAAGAAGTGATCCAAGTGATGCCTCCAGCATCATTACCACTAAAGACAGTGGCAAGAAGATTGTGAAAAAGAGACAATATGAAGGTATGAACAATCAGATTTTGAGTTGTTTTTTTTCTTTGAGAAAGTTTTCAACTAAATGACATATTTTCAATTTCCAAATATTTTTACCAAGAATATATTTTTGTGGTGTCTAATAGAGGCTATTTATATATTTTGAAAAAGTACATAAATACCAAAATAAACAAATAAGAGACTAAACATATTATGACTAATCTAAAGAAGGAAAGCTGCTCTCACCTCATAGCTAAGCAATCCGAATAAAAGCTAAACGTTGATTCTTTTTGAAAAATGAATAAAAAACTCCTTCATCAACCCACTTTTTGTTTTACCAGAACACTTCAGAACAAGTAAGAAATGTAAAATGTATTTTCCCAAGAGAGTTATCATGGTAGCTTATGTCCAGGAATTAAGTGGTGTTACTTTGTTCACTGCAAGCAATTCAACATGTTTAATGTATTTCTTTTATCATTAGCTTTTAAATATTTAAATATAATCAATTTATTAATTAGAACCAAACTAATCACTCTCATACTTCAAACAATCCTATAAATCAAATTTGGTATTGCAACTAGATATACAGGACGTGTTATTGTAGATATATATTTGTCAATTGGGATCTAAGTTAGTTGAACACTTACTTTACAGCTGATGCAAATGGAAAGAGAATTCGTGGAACAGCCGATGGTAAAGTGAATGACTATGATCAATATGGTAAGAATTTTTCTTAGATATATTCTATTTTGCATACTTAATTTATAAAAATATTTATATCAAATAATTTTTATTATAAATCTTTATACTTTTGTAGGTAAAACTTGTGTTTTTCTTCATAATATTTAACAATTTGACTTTCTCACTAAGCATATGTATGGGTCTATAAAATTGTATTAATATATTTTGAAATATTTTCTTAATTTGTAACAATTTTACTCAATTTTATCATTTTGTTTTTAAAATAACATAAACATAGTTAGAAAAAACAACAGATTTTTGGTATCACTAATATTTTTAATATCTTTAATCCTAATAGTGTTTGACATCTACTCCAAGTATGTACCTCAACCTGTTGATATAAAATCAACTAGTGTGTATGATTTATACGACATTTTGGAAGAAATTGGCACTGGAGCGTTTGGGGTGGTACATCGGTGTCGGGAAAGGAAAACTGGACACATTTTTGCTGCTAAATTTATTCCAGTCACCCATACCATGGAAAAGGATTTAATAAGAAAAGAAATTGATATCATGAATCAGCTCCATCATCCAAAACTCATTAATCTACATGATGCGTTTGAGGATGATGATGAAATGGTTCTCATTTTTGAATTGTAAGTATTACTATTTTAATATACTCCTATGAAACTTTGATTCTATATTTTATGTCTTAAAAATAGGGCTGGGCTGATGCCAATTATCAGTCTGATCATCAGCCGATTGTGCCTGAATCAGTAAGCCGATGATAAGCATTTTGCTCAGTCATTCTTTAAGGGCATATGGCCCAAAATTAATAATACATATAATTTTACACACACACACACACACACACATATATTAGCAGGTCTTTTTAAACCAAATTCGAATCAGTGGAATTAAATAGATATTAAATATATATTTTAAGGACAGTGTGTACTCAAAGTGTGAAAGTTTGGCAACAATTTTTAGAAAAATCAAATGATGCAAAGATTTCATATTTGGAATATTAGACGTACGTGAGGAGGTTTATTAATTAAAATAAATATAATTTCAACGAACCTTTGATCAGTTGCGTAAACATTTGCCAAATAAATGCAATATTCAATTCATTATTTTGTATACTTAAACTTGTGTAATAAATGGGGGAAGCAAATCAATTAATGCCGACGTCTTTTAACTTTATAATGGTACTTCATTTACATTAATATTCAATCTGAAACTCATGAAAACTTATACGAGCTGAGGAGCTTCATATTTTGCCAGTGGATTTTGAAAATATATCTGATACAACCCCGCAATAGCAGAAACAGAACGGCATGGTCAGAGTAGAGCAGACAACGCATACCTTCTCACTCCAAGTCACTAGCTATCTGTCCTTGAAACTATAAATATGTCGCCAGTGGTTTTGGCATGTTTGTGGAGCTTATCATGATCTCTCTTTAGGGATTGTAACCTGGCTCTCCACCATTTTCAAGTAAAGTTAGTGAAGCAGGTGTGACGATTGATGAAATGATTTTTTTCAGTGTGGCTGAATGTAATTGCATTTAATGTGCTTAGGGATGTGTGAAGTGTAATAATAGTGGAAAGAACATTTTTATTATTTAAAAAATGGCCCCACATAAGTTTAAATCTTGCAGAAGATATGTAAAAGGTAAAATTAATAAATATTCTAAGGCAATGAAATGCTTTTACGAAGAAATTCAGAAAGCCCAAACCACTAATAAGTTGGTGAAATTACTTCAAACCTGTATTATGTTATTGAGCTTAAATCATTAACTTTTAAAAAACATTCTTTTGAAATATGGAAACAAATCCAGAACCTCCAACTTAGCACGTCAATATCTTACCACTGAGCTATCTAGGGCTAATCCTGTGTTAGGGTAATTTATTGCTCATATTTTAAGGGTTGGATGGTAGTAGATGTGTAAAATCGTCGGCCAATTAATAACAATCCGAAACACACTCCATCATTGATACAGGGTAGCTCTATGCTGCCATTTGAACAATTTTTATTAATTATGAAAATTGAAAAATGACACCAGGAGACGGGAATCGAACCAGGGATCTTGGCTTAGTACGCCAATGCTCTAACCACTGTGCTATCCAGGAATCGTCCCGTGCCCAGGGTTATTCTTCACTCATATTTTTAAGATAGAGTCTATGATGGACGTGCGAAAATGGTCGGCTACAAATGTGTGATTTTATTAAGCTCACAAGCTATCAGATAACGCAGCCACCTACTACTCGGTTTTTATTAATTTTAAATGGTTTCTTGGATGTAATTTGTAGTAAATAATTATTATCTATAATATATTATTACAGATATTAAGGAACCATGATCTGCCACACTTTGTTCACCAACTCGTTTTTAAAGTATTACTGATCAGTAGCCTACTTCTTAGCATTGTGCAAATACTGAATAGGTAGTTCACTAGTGAAGCTTTGGTGTGCCAAGCACAAGGGTCTGGGTTCAATTACCATGTACACTACAATAATAATTTTTTAACTATATTGAGAAAAAATTAAATGCGCGCTTGTGAACTGATTTATCTGTTCCAAAATATTAATCTCTTGAATTGTTATAAAATTATAATTAAGGCCTTTATAATTAAAACTCCGTCAATGCAGAATTATTTCATTTCTTAATGGCTTTATTCTCCATAATATATATTTGTGCTCCCAGATTTCAATTTTAAACTTAAGATCATATTTAACTTAGAATTAAAATATATTTTAAATAAATGAATAGTCCAAAACGCAATGAACCAGTTATTAACAATTTATAAAAAAAATATTAGAAATTACTTTTCAGAATTACTTTGAACAAAGAGATAAGAGATATTTGAGTTACGTTAATATGTATGTACAATTGTGAATTATGTTAAATAAATAAAGATAGATTACTTTTTAGCCATATTGGCCATTGGATGAAATTTGTAAGTTAATATATTAATATATAATGTTAATTTTTATCTTCTTGCACCTCTCTGATTGATAAAAAAATAATAATTGTCAAAAAAATCAAACTCGAGATTTTGATGGAGGTCAATGTTTCATGACCCCCTGAATCCGAAAAAAATGTATGTTTGAAATAATGTCAGTCTGTATGTATCTCTGACTAGAGACTAAACTATTTTACCAATTGAGATAAAATTTGGGATATAGGGTTTTCATGAGGTTTCTCTGAGGTATTTTTAAATAATTCATCCAACCTTAAAATTCATGGTAGTTTTTTTTTTACTTGAGGGTAGAAAGAGAAAAAATAGATTATATCAAACTCGACTCGATTAAAATCTGTATATATGTATTGTTTAGTATTAAAACAAATTGGAAGTTCTCATTTCCTCCTTTGAGGGTAAATTACACCTAAGGAAACTTTCAATTTTTTTTCATACCTCCATACCTCTTTGAGATACAAAATAACTTATCATTTCGAAAATGCAGGAATATTAAATATAAATATATTTATTTGAAATATATTTTTATAAAACCAATAGTTTACAGAATATAAGTATATATATATAATACACTTTTATAATATATACACACACACATTACAGAGATTTTTAAATTTGGAAATTGCTATAATGCTCAGTGGGTGTGATGTGCCTATTTTCTCTAACAGTGTATATTATTTCATTTATGCTCTTAGGTAGAATGTGTAACAATGTCTATTATCTCATTTCAAATATTTTACAAATTTCAAGTAAATTAAATATCTCTTTTCTATTTACATTAGCGAGAAAGTCTATGCTGTACCCACTCCCCACCTTTTTTAAGAACAAATTATCCCTTTTGTACAATAAATATATAAATTTGTTTGTTGATATAACTTAGAAAAAAATCATTATCATGCTAGAAAATTACAAAGCCTAGCTCCGTCGGTAGTATGTCCACTTACAGAGCTAACTAAGTAAAGGTGCCAGGCTTGATCCCTGGCATGGTCAAGAAATTTATCATTGTTGGAATGTGGTTTTACCATTTCACAATGATGAATTGATGGCCAGGGGATGGATTTTGTGTATGTCCTAGATTTACGATTTAAGATTAGGAGAGGAAATAGTACAAAGGCGTATAGCCTGAACAGGTAGTAAAACACATGGTGCTAAAAAAATAAAAATAATAATAGCATTGACAACCTACAATGGCATCACGTAACATAATTTTCAAGGCCACTACTGTATTAGCTAGGTTACAGACAGATGGACACTAACAATATGTGCATTTGTGCACAGAATGTCTGCATCAATATTCCATATTCCACCGCCACTTTTCCCACTCCACAATCATAAAACACATATAGGCATACATTTTCAATCACTCTCTGTTTATGTCCTTTCTTGTCAATTTTTTTTCTAATGTATTTTCTCCCCTTTGTTCAAATGTAATGAATTAGTTTTATAACAATTATCAAACCATACTTTTTAGGTCCCAAGTTCAATTTTCATGCCCAGATGTGATTTTTTAATTTAAATAATATGTAGATGAGGCTATAACCATAATTAACAAATACTCATATTCGACATCATGTAGAGATAATGCTTTAAATACAACATTTGCCAAATTTCCCCACTCTATTAGTTTGGCATATCTATATATAGCACACTTAGTGTAATTAATATTTATATTTTCATTAATGACACTTGTGTGTTAATGATGAGCAATATCTAAAACAGAGGAAATGTACCCACATTTTTGTAGAGGGACAGAGGGAAACCATTAAGAAAAATGCACCCTTTGTTTACCAATTCGGGATTTGAACTCTGACTCCCATTCATTGTTAAAATAAACTAAATGACCTTAGTGTTTAAATCCAGTTAAGGTTAACTTTAAAAATGAACAGACGGCTTAGTTCATCCCTGACTTACAGTTTTCATTGATAATAGCCAGAGAGGACTGTCTACCTGCTAACCCACCCCCTCCCCCACCCTCCTTCCCCACCTCCAAAATCCCATCACAATACTTTACAGTCATCCACCGCTGACGAAGATAGATGTTTTTGGTTCTCAAAGGAACGGACCATTAGCATCTACTTTCACCTCATCCTAAGCAACACAAAAGCTATCTTACAGATTTTTCCCAACATTAGCTTTGTTCAAACAACGTTAAACTAATCTTTTGTTAACAGGCCACACATGTACTGGTGATCATTGTTAAACTCTTGGCAGGCAGCCTTGTCCTCTGTTCTATAATTGGAGGGGATAGGAGGTGGGACTTCTAGTGACTAAGTAAAGAGTTACTATTTTCATCAATAAAAAGAGGATGGCAAACGGGGGCAGGGGGCCCTGCTGAGAATTAAAACTGGGGAAGATTCAAGGAAAGCCAAAGCTAGGGAAGAGTCAAGGGATTTTTTTTAAATTTATTTATTTATTTTAGGTATTTAATGTGCACTCTCTGAATTGACTGATTATATCAGCACACAATTTATAGACTAACTTAAATCTAGAATAGATACAACATCCAGTCCTCGGCTGTTAATTCATTACTGTGAAAGAGGAAACCACCATTTCACCAATGATAAATTTTCCGACCATGATGGGAATCAAACCCATAATCCTTAGCTCAGTAGACAGACATGCTACCAACTGAACTAATGTATCTTACATCAAGGGAAGTTAAAACTGTGGAAGATTCAAGGGAAGCCAAAACTGGTGAAGAGTCAAGGGAAGTTTCTTTATTTATTATTGGGCACTCCGTTTTACTACCCATTTGGGTTATACACTTCAAGGGAAGCCTGTCTTTCTACGCTTGCTTCTTGGTTCGGGGAATCGGGCGGTGCGTCGTCCAGGCCCAGGTCGAGAAGTCGCTGCTGTAGTTTTCTACTTGAGATGCATTTGATATGCGTCCTTCTTGGATCCGAGAGGGTCAGAGTGTGGTAGTCGGACAAAAGATATGGTGGAGGTGGAGGAGAGAGGGGTCATAACTGATAGGTCGGTTGCGTTGAGAGGAGTTGTGGAGGAACGTTGGGGGGTGAGGCGAATGGATATTGGAATGGGCTAGGGGTGAGAAGGGCTTTAAAAATATTGTAATGTTCTGCCCTAACTTTGCGGCGTAGTCCTCCCTTACTACGGCGGTAC
>CABEEJ010008106.1:0-25911 GCA_901482245.1 Timema douglasi
GAGCTGTGCATAAGACATGATGATGGCAAATAATCATAAATTGAATGTAGCAAACGGGAACTACACATACAAACGTAAGCAAACAAGACTAGCAACAAAAATAAACAAACAGTCAAAACACAGCCATCGATAACATCCCGACTTTATAAAAATATCGAACTGACGATTCTCGATGACTAGTAGATACGATGCACAATCGATATGGCAGCGACTGATCGGTAACTCAAAAGATAAATCGAGGTGTTGACGTCACTAATCCAACTGACATAGCATGGCCTAAATATGACGTGAACAAAGGTTACAAGAAATAACCAAACGAAACAAATAAGTTACTCTATCAACCCTAACACACAGAAACAGCAAAGAACACTGAAACACGTATCCTTAGCCCAGATGGACCAAATTTATGTAACGTAAATCACAAGAACTGAAAACCATAAACCTCTGGAGGACCAGTGTTACGAACACGGACAAATGGCCTGTATGGTGGAATAGAACTGGTTAGAGACACCTCACCTTCTCTTTATAGTCTGATTTTTATTTTCTTGGAGCAATCAATTTCTTTAACACACGCATACAAATAACTGTGATTGGACCGCTTCCAGGCGAAAGTTCACGGAACCTATAACCATCACTTATGGGTCTATCAAGTCTCAGCGCACGACTCACTAAATCGGCAGAACGAAAAACCACACTAGCGACACTTCTTAAATATAAATTAAAAATTAATTTTCTCATCTTTCTCATGAATGCCTCTTGTTTTTATGTGAAACTAACCCAGGTCCAGTCTTCAATTCCAGCCAGTACTCGTTTATAGAACAGAAATTTCATCCCATGAAATTATCTTTTATTTGACTCACATTTACTTTTCCAACCCAAAAAAACTAGCTCATCCTTCCTTCTTTTTTCTTCTTTACAATCGTTGTCACGGTAACCCAAAACAAAGAACATCTAGGAGGTATCAAAACATATGAAAGTTATAGAGAGGAATAATTTCACTGTTCTTGAAAACATAAGATACAACTAGTATTTGGATAAAAACATCGTAGAAAGATAAAACAAAAGAAAGGTAATAACAATAAAAGTAAAAGTTATTAAGGAGAAAAACTCAAAGGTAAAGTACGAAGACCAAATATTACGTTAATTCAAATTTAGCGCCTCTGAAATAGTAGAAGAGGTAGTTTCTCAATCTGCCGCTAGGTTGCAGCTAAGTCCATTTCCTGATGTAGTTTTATTGATAGTCAAATGGAGATGAATATTGAAAAGAAATATCAGGGTTCGAATACAGACAGAAAATAAATATGCTAGGAATATATAATAAAAATACAATAGTGTTCACAAAGTTCAGTAGTAGAGACATGGAGAACAAATAATAATTTAATAGAGCACGTAAGTCAGCGTAGTTCTTATAAGTCAGGGGATGTAACATAGAGAAATGAATCGTTATACTGTGCCGTCTAAATGAATACATGAACTGGGGAGTCGTGACCCCCCTTCTAGTCGTGTGAGACTGGGAGGGGAGTGAGACTGGGAGGGGAGGCCAGACAGCGGGTGATGCCGGCTAACAGGCCGAGTTAGTGGCGACAGGACGGGTAGTGTGAGTGGAAGTGTCGCGAAGTGCAACCGCCGACCCGTCAAATAAGACCTACCGGGTCGTATGTGCCGTGTGGGGGGGAACACAAATCCCCCCCACTATATGTGTAAATTGTGCCCTATCTAGGGGATCGGAATGGACAGAATTAAACTACTAAATTATTTCGCAATATTGTATTTTTTGAGAACCCCAAGGGGTTGGGAAAGAGTTATTGTTATCATTAAGAGTTCTGTTTATAATTAAAATGTATGTAAATAGATAATAAGTAAGAATAATAAAAATACTATTGAGAGAAAGAAAGAAAGGACGGAATATTGTCTACTGTAATTACTGTCTAACAGTAAAATGAAGCTTGGAGGTTCAAACTTCTCTTCCAAATTTAAATTGCACGCCCGCTATTCCGCAACGACACTGTCACCATTGGGCTTCAATGTCTGATCACTGAAACTAAAGAGTAGCCAAACCCTTATATTTTAGATTCATTTATGTATGAACATGACAAGCGGTTTATTATTTGAAAGAACTTTTAAGATTAAATTCATAAAACATACGTCGGCCTTATAGTGAACTACAAATAATGTAAGCAAACATTAACGTTTTGACGCTAATAATTGAACTCCAATAATGAATGACTTCAATTAAGTGAAAATTTAATATTTCATAATTATGTCATTGTATTAGTAAATAAAATAGCTATGTTTAGTTCGGAATAACTTGAAAAACCATACAAGTAAATAAAATAGTTGATTCATTTCAAGAAAAATATAATTTCATTGTTGTTCGTTACCTTGGAAATGTGAAGAATATCGAAAAAAAAAAGAGTTAAAATAGTGTTTTATATATATATTAATGAAATGAATTTACTTAGAAAATGTGTTAATGCCACACCAAAATTCTTAAGGTACGTAAGAAATCTCACCTAAGTTTAAACCTCACCTAGTTGGTAGCATAGGTTTGTGGAAACTCTATATGAGGGGATTTATTTGCTCAACAAGTAAGACTAAGGTCCTCGCACACCAACATAGTATCGTAGCACTATGGTAGTAGCATAGTATCGTAGGACTATGGTGGTAGCATAGTATCGTAGCACTATGGTAGTAGCATACGCGTGGAGAAATTGAACGTGGTGATTATTTCTCAGAAAAATAAAAGACTGTAACCTAACGATATTGAATACGGACTATTTGCTTCCTGAACTTGTAGATCCTTGGTATTCACGCTCAATGCTTAGCCACAATCCTTCCTATATTGTGTCCGAGTAAGCTAATAGATCTCAACATCAGCCCAATGCACATTAAAATAGTTAACATTAAAAATCAAATGTAAAGCAATCAACAATTAAAACTAAAACCAAACAAATGGCATTTTATAACAATTAATTTATATGCATACTAACGATCAGACATTGATGTAAACTAATTAATTTAAGAATTAACTTAAACAAATTTTATTTATTTATGTCTAAGAAAAATTTTAAAATAGAAAATATTTATCCCTTTAAGATGTTTTGAAACAAAATTGCAACATGAAATGGTATTTAAAACAACTAAATATACCCACTGGGATGAAGGTCTCGGGTTTGATTCCGGGTATGGCTGAACACTTTATCAGCTAAGTGAATAGTAATTTCTTGTAGTGCGGTTACTTTTAACAAATTTCAATATGTTTTTATTAAAATACCCCCCTCATTGGCCGCATGGCCTAACGCGGTAGTCTCGTGTTAGATTAGATTGCGGAGGCCTTAGGATTAGGGGTTCGGTCCTGGTCCGTTGCAATGAGTGTGTTTTTTTCCAAAATTGTTTCTCACACTCTCTCCACAAATGCAGTTGAACTTCATCTAAATTAAATTTACTTCGTCCCTCGTTCATTAGCGTAATTTGTACATAACAGTATAGTCCGGACCGGTAATAAGATGCAGTGTTAATATAAAAACAAAAAGAAACCCTGTTTTTAACGCCCCCTCTCGAAAGCTGTTCCACCAGGCAAATAGGACCATATGAACAAACCTCTGAAAGCAAGGAATAGTTTGGATGATAAAAATATATATTAGTTTAAATGGCATCAAAACTGCAACCTTAAGAGTGTGACGTGTGAGTTGGGCGGCGAACGCGGACAACTGTAGCGCTAGAGTCGGTGTTCGCTCGGTGAGAGCTTGTATGACTCGAGCGTAGAAGATTAACTTGTACGACTCGGTTGAGTCAAGACCAAAGAAAAAACGAGTGCTAAAGTGATATACTAGCAACAGCACAACACGTTACAAATAACGTCAAATCCAAGCGAACAAGACACGAGCAGGCAGGTCGACTAGGAGGCAGTCCCAGAAGTTGAACAGGGCCCATCAGACGACAGCTCACCAACCTTGAGAGTAGCGCGACTCGATATCGCTATCATCAGTCGGAGCTACAAGTTCCAAAACAAGACTACCGTGAAGATAGGACCAAGTTCAGCGGTCCCTATACCCATCCCATGGGGCCGATCAGACCTCCGGTAATCAACCCTACTCGGCAAGGGTTGGGATTGGGATTGGAACGGTTCACCAAGGACAGGTGACCCCTAGATTGAAGTCACCAACGGATCAACCATGAGCGTGAACGACGGAATCTAGTAGTCACCAACACCATTTGAAGGCTAAGTACAATAATCAGGATTCGACAAACCAACATGGAGATGTAGAGTGTCTACCCCACTATAGGTGTGCTCGGTTTCAGGGAGTGGTGGTAGATGGGCGCTACCCATCTCATTTATTGTTTGCAAAGAATATACGTAAAGAGTAAATTTTTCTTTCTAAAAACAGTAAACACACCCGATAAAGTCACATAAAGTTTAATTGGAATCTAGGTGAATAAACTATACGTCCAAAGTGTCAGGTGGAGTCATTAACAAACTCGAAATCACCAGAAATATTCTTTCTAAACTAAAGTGCAAAAATGTTAGTCTAATAAGTAACATTAATATTAAACTTGGACTGGTTGAAAACGAACAGTATTATTAATATATTAGAAAGACAGTAACATTTGTTATTATATTTACTACAAACATTCTAGCTACTAATTACTAAAGTTTAGGAGGACTAAGAACAATTTTATTTGACAAATATTAGTATTATTTAATAATTTAGATAGAGGCTTCGCACAATAATATTGAAACCACAATTCATTACGAAAGATGAAACTTAAACAAGGTCCAACGAAAAGTATACGCTTCGTTTGACGCTGTTTCTGAAGGAAGGTGGTTCATTGTCTATTTATTACAAGTCTTGGTTATCAAAAACCCCTTATTTTGGGTACGGTCAATGCCCGATACAGCTAGAGCATCTGTAGTGTTTAACGGGGAGAAGAGGGTATCAGTTAAAGGTATAAAGTCAAATATGGTACTTAGAGATGAGATTAATTCAAACCCTGGAAACTATAGTCCAGTACAATTGTAATAGTAATCTAGGCACTAGTAAAATGTAAGTACTAACTCATCGTCATCATGGATTTAGACCCAAATACGTTACTGAAAGATGAACTCCAATACGAAGTTAATATTCGCGGAGAAGCCCCGTTAGACACGGTAGATAGGTTGCGTAGCCAGCTCCTTCAACTATTAGATAAGGAAAGAGACATAAACGCCTCGATAGTGGAAGCATCCTTAATTCCCCCGCTATCGGAATAAGTCCCGATTGTAGAACTCAAGTTACATAACCTAAGGAAATACTTAACTGACAAGACGGAGCTCACCGCGAGTCAAATAAAGAAATACTATACCTCATTATTACAGCTTTCGTCGAGGCTAGAAAGGGCGACCATAGATTATACAACGTTAAGAGAAGGGAAAGAGACTGGTTCGAAACTATGCGATAAACTTAAAGTAAGGGTAAGGTCGCTTAAGGGGCAGGAAAAGGATTCCGTACGCACCAGAAATGAAGAAGAGTTACCCAGACGCCCGGAAGAGGGCTCTGTTGTTTTGAAGGAAACGTCAACAGATATCAAAGAAACCCCTAATAACATGATAAAAGTAATTGATCCCATTCAAACGGAATCACAAAATGTTGTTAAGTCAAGACTTTTAACAGTGTTGAGTATGGTGAGAAAATGGGGAGTACATTTTGGGAAGGAGTCAGACCCGGTGGATTGTTTAGAAAGGTTAAATGAACTTAAATCCGCTTACCATTTAACTGATAGGGAGTTATTGCAAGCTCTTCCAGAAATTTTTCAAATACGTATATTATGGTGGTTAAGAAACAATCAAAATAACTGGAAAGATTGGGAAAAATTTCTGAATTCTTTCAAAGTTAGTTTTTTTAAGACTAACTATCAAGAGTTAAAAGAAGAAGAGATTCAGGGTCGGATACAAAATCCCACGGAATCAGTACAGGAGTATGTAACTGAATTACAAACAATAATCAGAAGGCACGGGGGGTTCACCCAAGAACATCCCTCAGTTAGTGAAGTAAGCCACGAGTTTTGAGTTAACCCAACAAGAGAATAGAAACTACGACATAAATTTTGGCAACGAAAATAAACCAACAAGTGAACCACAGTTTTTGTGTATATTATAACTAGGAATGATGACAGGACAGAGGTGTGGGATCGTTTTCGAGAAGGACCGGTAGGGAAACATCAACCTTCAACCCAAAAGTCAATGGCAATAGAAGAGGTAATAACTTTTCATTAAACGCACGAAAATGCTTTAATTGTTTCGCGACTACTCATTTGATCCGCGACTGCCCTAATAAAAACCCGAGTGGTAAGTAGCAGGGAAAAAGGCCACATTTTTAAGTAGGCGTGGTCCGAAGAACCGAACCCACGCCGAAAACCTAACTCATGATTCATGACCACTAGGGCGCTCTAGAATAGAGTGAATATAAATATTTGTAAAAAATAATATTATCTCTCTTATGGATACGGGCTCAGTTAACAATATTATGTCTAAAGAGTTACATGAAAGTTTAGGAAGGAAAAGACTAAAAGGACCTATACCATGTAACGTACAATGTATCATGGCGGACATTAGAACCTTAAAAGTTAAACAAAGGGTGAACATAAGATTCAAAATATGCAGATTGGCGTGGCCCATTTTGGTTTCTTATTGTGGAATCCTTAGTGACACCAGTTATATTAGGAAATGACTTCATTCGTCACACTGGTATGAAAATAGATTTCCATAATAAAAATGTGTGTTTTGAATTCAATAACAAACTTAAGTTTGGATTAGTACCCATACCTGACCAAGGAGAAATAACGATAGCGCTGGGGATTAAATCTCTGGGACACTTTGATAAGGTATTGAGTGAATATTCGGACGTGATAAGAAAATAAATGGACGGACCGGCATGCTCACATTAGACATTGAATTCCTTGACAACGTCCCGGTGCGTTCTAAACCATACCAGTATGCACCACCCAAATTGTAAGTACTTAGGCATCACATCCATGACCTGATGAAGAAAGGAACTGTCAGACCCTCTAAAAGTCCTTATGCGTCCCCAGCCTTTCTTATAACGAAGGAAAACAAGGAAAATCGGAAGGTCATTGACTATAGGGTAATGAACGCCAAAGTGAAATTTGAAGCGACGCCCTTACCAACTATTTAAATGGCCTTTCAATACCTTGGCAAAGCCAAGATATATACTGTGGTGGATCTAAATAAAGCCTACTACCAAGTTCCCCTTTCCGAGTCATCCAAGCCGTACACGGCGTTCATTAAGCCCGTGGGGCTATTAGAGTTCAATTTCTTCCCCTTTGGTATGTCTAATGGGGCTCAATCTCTTAGTAGATTGATGAATAGCATATTCGGGGATATACAGTTTGAGTACGTATTTATGTATTTAGACGACTTAGTAATTTATTCGGGAAATTATCAAGAACACGAAAAACATCTGAGAGAAGTATTTAGAAGATTACGAGAAGCCGGCCTTACAGTTAATCCGAAGAAGTTAAGAGTAGCAGTGTCAGAAATAAAGTATTTGGGCCTCCTAATTTCCCATAAAGGTGTAGCAGTCAACCCGGAACGTACACGAGCGGTGCGCGAGTTTCCCACGCCCAGCACTACAAGGAAACACTCCGATTTTGGGGGATGATCAATTTCTATGGAAGATTGATACGCAATCTGGCATTGGTCGATTTCCCTCTCTACCAGATAAAGAAAAATAAGGGGGTATTTCGGTGGAGTTCGCAAGCCGAAGAAACGTTCGAAGAGTTACAATGCCTACTTTCTCAACCCCCGTTATTAAAATGGTGAACTTCCAGAGACCGTTTATTATACAAACAGACGCGCCTTCGGGGCTACGGGCGGTGTTGTTCCAACGCAGCGAAGGTGAATTGCAACCCGTAGCCTACGCCAGCCGCAAGCTACACCCTAAAGAGAAGAATTATGTGCCCTTCGAACTGGAAGCGTTGGGTATCATTTTTGGAGTCATCACGTTCCGACAGTATTTAGAGCATAATGAGTTTGAGCTTCAAACTGACAACTCCGCCTTATCTTGGTTATTAAATCATCCCAGACAAATAGGAAAATATTACGGTGGATTACCCAACTACAAGTATTGATTTACTCGCTAACCCATATCCCAGGAAAAGAAAACGTGGTAGCGGACACGCTATCAAGAATGTTTGAAGAACAAGGAAGAGAGTCCGGACCTACGCCGACGCCCGGAGAACAAGTACACTGTTAGCCGACACCACCTCTAGAAGAACAGGGAAAACATCGGAGGAAAGTGTAACCACTGGAGGAGCCAGTAGTGATAAGAGTATTGGCAGGGTTGAGTTTAGACAAAACTACAAAATCAAAGACGATATATTGTTACATAAACCGTCGTGAAAGACTGGCTGGAAAGTGTGCGTGCCCAATTCTCACACTCGGGTACTCTTCGAGTATTTCCACGTGTCACCAGTAGGCGCCCACTTAGGGGTGGGGTGGGGCGGCTAGAACGGTGGCCAAGGTCAAGAAACAATTTTTTCGGCCCAGCATGTAACGGAACATATGTCACCAAGTTCGTTCATGTGAGGTTTGCTTGCGTTCTAAGCCTGCCCAGAAACGTAGGTACGGATTTGTATCCTTAGACGTAGCTCAATTTACCATGCAAAGAGTGTATGTTGATCTTTTTGATCTCTTACCCAGGTCCAGTAAAGGTAACGTCAGTTTAATGACTGTGTTAGATGCGTTTTCAAAGTTTGTTTGGCTTTTCCCCTTGAGGTCCCCAACGTCCTCGGCAGTAGTCCAAGCCCTGAATAGGGAAGATTTCAAGAACTTCGGTTTTCCGAGCTCCATTGTGTCGGACAATGGAAGCCAGTTCACCTCTAGTTTATTCAAAGATATGTGCTTTTCCAGGGCTATTAGACACTTCACCACTATTCCATTTTAACTGAATCCGAACCATGCCGAACGTTTTCATAAAAATATTAAAGCCGCTTTAGTAGCCTATCACCATCAATTTCATAGGCAATGGAATACCACGCTACATTGGCTACAATTGGCGTTCAACTCCGTTGTCCACACCAGTCACAAAGCTACTTCAGCTGAATCGTTATTAGGTTATGAACAGCTGTCACCTATTAATCTGCGCTAGGAGTTATATCCAGGGTTTTTAGAGGAAGAACCCCGAAAAGAATGATGGAAAAATGGGAAGTCGTGTTCAAAGATCTGAAGAAGTCGCGCGACTTAGTCACCCGAAAATACGACGCTGAGAGCTCTAGCACCCTATAACCTAGGTGACAGGGTAATGTACGAGCTTCACACCTTGAGTAAAGCAGCGGAAGTATTGACAGCTAAGTTAAGCTACAAGTGGTCAGAGCCGATGGTATTTATCAATTTTTGACACCAGTGACAGTGCTACTAATTGACCCTATCACCAAATTACCCAGTTGCAAAGTCCACGTCTCACAACTAAAACCCTGTGCGCAGTGAATGGTCCGGAAGAGAAGAAGAGTTTGGTTTCCCTCTTCTCTGTCGTCGCAGGTTTTCTCTTGGCATGCCCCCTCGATCTAATAGATTTGGTGACTACGATGACATGATAAGGGGAAGGGTACCCCCTTTTTTCTCTCTTTTGTTGGTGGGTCTATCTGCTGTAAATGCGGGTTATTCCAAGGTCTGAGTACATTTTGTGAGAGCTCCGATTGACCTTGATCGGGCCCTTAAGAAAAAGAGGTGGGTGGTCCGTTCTAAAGGACACCCGTAGGGTGTACTAAATGGCGCTACTCTAAGAGGCACTTTAATTACCACAGGTATGCCAGGTATTTCCCTTATTTGGATAATGTCGAGCTTCAACTTTTGGAAATATTGTATGATAAGTCTTAGGTTATTATATTTCGAAAGGTTACTAGAGTCAAACAATGTAAATAAGAAAACTAAATAGGAAAAGGAAATAAAAGAAGAAGAAAAAGACTAGAGTGAATATAATAGTTAAAAATAGCAAACATTTTGAACTTATACCTAACTCTGTCATGTGTCGTGAATTCACCTTGCTAAAATCATTATAAATTATATTTATGAGAGCCTGTCTTAGTTACTGGTTGTTTAGTGGTTATTAGTCTATTTATGATTTACGGCCTATTGGTAACCTAAGTAGTTCCTAGGTATTATAGAGGACATTAAGAGATTAGTGTTAAGGTTAAACCCATGAATGAAATTAATTATCTTGTTGTACTGTACTATCTTTCGTTTTGCTAATGCAAAAGGGGGGGNAAAGGGGGGGGGGGGAAAGTGTGTGACGTGTGCGTTGGGCAGCGAACGCAGACAACTGTAGCGCTAGCGTCGGTATTTGGTCAGTGCGATCTTGTCTGACGCGAACAGAGTAGAGTAGCTTTTAAGACCTCCTGGTATGGGTAGTCTAGCGATTGAGTTGTCATTCACCGCGCCCGCTCACACGTCACGGGATATCTTAGTGTGCTGTATCTCCAAAAATAAACTATATACTTAACTCAGTGGCACCGATGTTATTATTGCTCATAAAACACATCCTCGGCAAAGGAGGTTCATAGTAGAAGAAGGTATATCTGATAATGTCCATAATAAATTAACCTTCAATCCAGGGGCGGCTCGTAGATAAAATTAGTGGGGTTGCTGCTCCAGAAAATGTTTAGCCTTTGTTTTGAAGCTGCGTAAAAGGAAAAAAAAACATGTATAAAAAGATAATTTATTTAGGAATTTGATAAAATCATAACTAAAAAAACCTTTTTACTTATTTTAACTTAAATCGTTACATTTCAAACTTGATCTATTCATTTAAAAATGAAATCATTTCTTGTTTTAATTGGCGCAAAAAGTTCAGTAATTTTCTCCTTGATCTCTAGATGACAATTTAGGAAATTTTTCTCCATTGAAAGTACTTCAAGCGCATTTAATATTTCTGTTAAATAAAAGAATCGAAAGAAAATTAATCAAATAGATTAGCTGGAAGCAGAATAATTATCTAATTCTACAGTCTTCTACACTTTATAACATTCAAGAATATGACACACGGTTTTTAAGTACAACACACGCTCAGTTAAAAAAAAGCTTCCTTCCACCATCGCGCTAGAACCGGCACTGCGAGAGCAACAGTGCTCTCTCTACTTGGCATTCCCGCCTTACTACCCACCCCTCTCATATGTGCGTGTGCGCAGAACATTCAAACACCACGCCGCTTGCACTGTGAAGCGCAGAGTTCCATACAAAGATTTTTGTATCTTTTTCATAAACTGGAGTATGGCTACTGAAGTACTGACATTAAGCTTAAGGAAGATATATTGTACTAGATTAATAAGGAAAGAATTAAAGAATAAAGGACTCATTATATTAAATGTAATCGGTAATATCAAGTGGAAATAGGGAGTACTGCAGTCCCGCAGTGCCTATACATGAGCCGCCACTGTCTCAAACATACAAGACATACAACGATTAATGAATGATAACTTATAGAGTTATTTTAAAATTACAGCTTACAGTATATTAAAACGTTTGTAACTACGTTAGAATAAATGCGAATAGATTACTGAATAATTATTGTAACAAATAAGCTACTACATACCTATATTAAAAAGTTATTTTATAATCATCCTGGAAATGGAAAAATATTATGATATAGCTAAACAGACTACAACAACACGCTCTGAGATCGTGCACATGCCAAATAATGGATGATTCAAAGAAAAGTTTTTTGTTCCAGTCATTAATTCCCCCTTACCCCTCCAACAACCTACTGCCACTCCAAACCAGCGTTGTTCCACGTCCTTTATTGTTTATACTGCAAGTGCTTGGAGGGTAGGGGTTAGAGGCTTGCGTAGCGAGGGCGTGACCCAAACATGGTATTTAGTCTATGTGTGCACACGCCCGAGGGTTGCCGCGAGCCGAGCTCTCTAGAATATAGGGAACCCACTAAATCAATGGTTCTCTAAGTGGGGTCCGCGGACACCCAGGGGTCCCCGAGGCTCTTACAGTGGGGCCGCGAAATAGTCCAGGTAATATGTGACATAACTTTATATATTGCTGCTATCTATTAAATACAAAGGAGATGCCTTTCAATATTAAATCCCGATGAGAAAGTGAAGCTAAAAAATGGGGAATTGTCCACGCACCTTGTGGCTAAAGCTTTGAAAGTAGAATTTGGAAATTCCCTTGTATATTAGTTTTCTCATCAGCCAGCACAAAGAACTTTAGAAAAAGCATTGAAATATTTGACGGCTTTTCCCAACATCTTATTTATGTGTGCAAGACTTTCTGCTCCATGTGTTGTGAAAAAATGTTAAATGAAATGGTCTTGGTGTGTAATGATACTTAAACAATGGTCACTAAAATAGATTTCAATTATATTATAAAGTCACACAAGCAATTCCATTCCTCCTATAAATTATCAGGAATTATTAATATACAAATATAATATATATTATATTTTCTTTTCATTTGTGGAGTAATTCTTTTTTACATTTATTTTGAAAAAAGTAATCCTAAAGATGTACAAACATGATACTTACATTAATTGTATTTCCATTTATAATGTAGTCCTAATTATTTTTAGATTAAAAGTATATTATTACTAATTTATCCCTATAGTAAACTATAAATTTATGATTATAATTTTGCTATACATTTACCATACATTTAGGCGTCCACGAATCAATGAGATTTCCCGGTTCCCGGATTTCAATCAGACTGACGCATGCAGAGTAATGTAAGTAATGTAAGTTTTCTTTCAAAAATCCCTAGGGGTTGGTGTAAGTAATTATTTCCTTTATGTTTTGTTTCAGTTATTGTATCAATGTATTATGTATGAGTAATAAAATATTCACTTAAGAAAGAAAAGGAGGGAATACTGTTTAGAGTAATTGTTGTGTAAAAGTAAAATGTAGCTTGGAGGCCTAAGATTAAACCTCACCTAGTTGGTAGCATAGGTTTGTGGAAGCTCTATATGAGGTGATTGATGTGTTCAACAAGTAAGACTAAGGTCCTCGCACACCGATATAGTATCGTATACGTATGGTATCGTAAAAATATCGTCTGTTTTTATCTTGCCATGCTTTGCTACAGAGCTTCGTACACCAACAACCGTCGTAGCACTATGGTAATAGCATAGAATCTTGACGTAAGGTACGTGGTTTTACATTCTGCTTTGAAAGCGTAAAGACACGTACGCTACTGTCATGGTGACCGTTGCCTAACCCCAACCTCACTCTCTCAAACACTACCTCTTTTCTTCCACTCAGTGTACACGCTCGGTGAGGTGGTATTGTTGTTTTGTATTCGATTTGTAAGTTATGAACTGGGCAATTTTGAAGAGGAGCTAATTATTGTTGTACAAGAGTATAAATATTGCTGAAAGTCAGTTGAGACGAGACCATACAATCTAAATAAATAACATTCTCTACTAAGTAGGCCATAGGCTTTTAATGACACGATTAAATAAAATATATTATCCTTAAAATTAATTTTTCTGACATTGTCTGTAGCATAAGTCACAAGAACATAAAACTAAACTCCTATGGAGGCCCAGTTTTATGAACACGGACAAATGGACTGTATGGTGGAATGGGAATGGGTAGAGGCAACTCATCTTCATTTTATGTTGTCTGATTGGTATTGTTTTGGAAGTCAATTTCATTAACACCCACACACAAATAACTGAGATTGGACCGGTTCCAGGTGAAAATTCATGGGACCTTTAACCATCACTTATGGGTCTATCAAGTCTCAGCGCATGACTCACTAAATTGGCAGAAGGAAAAACCATGCCATCGACTCTTGGCGGGAAAACATTAGACTTATATGTGTCCACGTATGTTCTTGTGCCCCTAAGAGTGAGGAAAGTTAATGAAGGTCGAAGGAGTCAAGAAAATATAATAAAAGTCCAAAAATCAGTCTAAACCTCAATAAAAAACAATCCAACCACACAAAAAAAACTAACTAATTTCTAGGCGTATAGAAGCTATAAAAAAGGAGCAATATCCAAAGAGATAGCATAGAGGACTGAAACATTGTAGAGACTAATGGTACTGATCGAGCAATAAAATAAAGTACAAAGATACCACCCACCAAAACCTAAAGTGAGTTTTTAAGAACAACAACCCAACAATAAAGATATGTATAGAATAATATTTACAAAAAAAATGTATCCCTCCTATTGTTTAGGAAGTGCGCATAATTTGACAACTGGTCGTTTGAGGTTCCCATGCTTGGTGCGGACACTTACGACTCTCGTTATCCCAACCCCTCCACGGTACACCTCTTCTAATCTTCCAATCAGTCATCTGAGTGGGGAAGATGGTCTTCCTTTATCAAGACCAACTGTCCTCTTGTAAGTTGGCATTGTTTGTAGCCCATTTTTGTTGCGATTGGAGAGTATGTATATATATATATATATATCCGTTTACAATCTTTGCCAAATGTACTGATAAGCTTGGTGTATCAACTGCCAGTGATTCAACCTGTTGGTCGGTCGCTCCGTTACGATCCCCTAGAGTGGTCTGGCGAGAAAATGACCCACTTCTAAATGTCATGGTGTCAACGGATCAAGGTCATTTGGATCCGCAGATAGAGTACAAAGAGGCCTGGAATTTTGCACTGCTTCAATTTGAATGAAGAGTGTGGATAGCCTTTCAAAAGTAAGTGTCTGATCACCCATCACTCGTTTAATTTAGTTTTTGCCGACTTGATACCAGACACCCATAGTCCACCAAAATGTGGAGCTGAAAGGGGGTTGAAATGTCAAGATATGCCTTGGACCAAAAGTTTTATCTGTTACCACTTTGGTTTCGTTATGGGACTCAAGATTCCTTTGTAGTTCTGTAAAAATGCGGTTGGCACCTATAATGGTTGTGCCATAGTCACTATAAATGTCTGAGCAATACCACGACGGGAAAT
This sequence comes from Timema douglasi, assembly GCA_901482245.1. Taxonomy (NCBI): domain Eukaryota; kingdom Metazoa; phylum Arthropoda; class Insecta; order Phasmatodea; family Timematidae; genus Timema; species Timema douglasi. Next base: position 14,912 of record CABEEJ010008106.1, read on the forward strand.
AAACAAAAAAATGGCATCAAGAAAGGCCCTTGTGCTATGGTCAGATACCACCTCAAGGTGCACTGCCTTATTTGTCAAAGACACAAACATAAATAAACCTTAAACAACTGATGTTTCCTCAATTCAGATGAATTTATCTGGAAGGGCCCTCCATAATCCACTCAACTCGGACAAATGATCTTGATTGCTGCCCACGAATCACTGGGAGGTCCTCCATAAATGTTTGGAGAGCAGGTGCCTTAATCGAAAACATCTCATACACTTGAATATTCGGGTTTTTATAACAGTGCATGCTGAAAGAATCCAATACTGGCCTTGAATGAGTGAGTGGGTTATTCAAAGTCCATCTTATAGATGAAATATATGGTAGTGATCAACAATGATATAGGTGATGTGACTATTTTTTGGCAACAGAAGATGATATTTTGTGTCACACCGCAGTGAAGAATGTCGCAAACGACATCGTACCATCAATAGTCCCTCCTGGTCGAGCAAGGGGTGAACATTCCCGGCCCTTCTTTATTTCTTCAAGTTCTGAATCAAACGCCTGTTGTTGAACTTGTTTGATACAGAAAATGTAGGCCGTCTTGATCTCCCTGGATAAAAATGAGACTATACAACGATCATGATTCTTTAATTAGGAGTTTTGAATAAACCGTGCTAAAACTGCCGATGACTCGTTTGTTGCAGCTTTACCCATGATGATAAGAGTTTGAACAGGTATTCGCTTCTGCTACTAGACTGGTAACCTTTACAATCTTTAACTCAGGTACCTCTACCTGGCAAGTCACCTTAGAGAGCTTAAGTCAACTACTAATGGGTTGTTTCATCCAATCTGGTCCTGTCCAACAGATGTGGAAATTTATCAATTCTTCAGGATGTAAGACATTGGATGAAAAATCAGCCCAATATGAATTAGTTGGAACATGTCTACAATAGGGTTCTGGTACGGCTGCTTGAATTTGGGCTACTCTGTCAGCAACGAATGTTTTCAAATGATGTGGTGACGTTTGAATCCATGCCAAAACGATGTTAGAATCTGACCAAGTATACACAGTTGACATATGTAATCGTTGTTGAAGGTTCTGCTGCAACCACTCCATAAGTTTGGCTAGGATATGAGTCCCACAAAGCTCAAATCTAGGAAGAGATAAACTCCTAACCGAAGCTATCCTTGCTTTGGCGATAAGGCTGTTGACTTGAATTTATCCATTACACGTAGTAATTAAAAGATAGACCACAGCTTCATATCCTTCGATAGATGCATAACAAAATCCATAAAAGTAACAATTAATAGCATCACTGGTTGAAAAAATATGTTGATCTCGACATGTGTAAGAACATGAATTTGTGAGCTAAACCTTTGCCACCCTTGTCCGATTTTGGTAGAAGTGGTTCATCCCAATCAATTCTTAAAATCCACAAAGTCTGCATTAACGCCCTATCCTAGAACACCAATCGAGATAGCCACCTTACAGTATCAAATATCCTATCAATATTTGAGAGTACAGCCCTCTTCGATATTGTAACGTCAGAGGGATATACATGATCAGAGAATGACTCTGATGTGGGGTCCCATTCCAACCCTAATATATTAATTACTTGATTTCCATCTTCGTAAAACATGAGGGGCACTTCACGGTGTTCATTTGGTATCCCCTTTAATACTCCAGGGTGGTTGCTAGACCATTTTATGAATTGGAAGCCTCATAGGAATAGCAATTTACTCAAATTGGTTTGAAAACTGAGAGCAGATTCCACTTAATCAACACCAGTGACTATGTCACCAACAAAAATCTCCCTACAAGGTACCTGGGCAACATGAGGGTAACGAATATTTTCATCAGAAGCGAGCTGATGCAGGGATCGCATCGCTAAGTATGGAGCTGAAGACACACCATAAGTAATAGTATTCAATTGATATTCTTGAATCTGTTGATCAGGGGATTTGCGCCACAGTATTACCTGGTAATGTCGGTCATCTGGAATGACAAGTATTTGTCAATACATCTTGCATGTATCAGTGTTGAGCACAATGGGATGAAATAGATAATTCATAACAATTTCCACACTTTCACTTAGCATTTTGGGACCCTTTAATAATGTGTCATTCAGTGATTTACCCGATGATGTTTATTCATAATCGTCAAATAGCACTCTCAGCTTGGTGTTTGAACTTAATTTCTTGGATACGCAATGATATGGGATATAGTACTTAATGTGCTGGTATCATTGATGTTTTAATGTGCTGCATTTGATTGAGTTCTTCATATTCCCTTAGAAAGTTTACATAATGTTCTTTCACTTGTGGGTAACTATCTAAGTGGCTTTTCAGTGGCTTGAGTCTTTGGACTGCTTGTTGACGTGACTCTCCCAACTCTGGTTGTTCTTACTTGAAAGAGAGCCGAACAATGTATCTACCCTCATTGTCACGAGTGTGTGTTGTCACATTGTGTGCCTCACATATCTTCATCAGGGTCAATGTGGTTAGTCACGGGTTATTCTTCTACCTCCCAAAAGCGTCGCAAAACACTGTCAAGTGATGGTTCAGTAGCAACAAAATACGACTAGATACTAGAAGTTTAAGTGGTTGAGGTCCTTCTCGCCCAATTATGATCCAGCCAAAGATGTTATGCAATCCCGAGGGACAATTAAATGAAGTTGAATACCACCCACCATCAAAGATCTCGGCATATACATCTGCACCTAAAGAATGTCAATAGGCCCTGGTACATGAAAATGAGGGTCAGCCAACTAAAGTTGAGCAAAATTCTGAAACATATTTTAGAAAACATGGTTGATGGCATTCCCGATGTGATTTTACTTAGAATGATGGACTCGGTGACTAACTGAGGTCCATAAACACCTGAAAGTTTCACCTCAAATATCACAACCCCCTTGTTGGTTTAAACAGTTGACTTAGAGATCCCTCTAATCAGGAATATTCAAATTGACACGCGGTAGGCACAGAGGTCCCTATCATTAAATTTAGTAGCTGAGTCAGTAGACACATAAAAAATATGAGACTCTAACTTCTCAAAAAATCCGCAGTATGTAAAGAGGAAGGATATATATATATATCCTTCCTCTTTACATACTGCGGATTACTGGGGATACACTTTAAAGTGTAAATTTCCTTGGTAATTATATCCATATCTACTGGACCATATATATATATATATGGTCCAAGTAGATATGGATATAATTACCAAGGAAATTTACACTTTAAAGTGTATCCCCAGTAATCCCTGGCTCTGGACATAAAATACTAAATACTAGTGAATTAAAGGGGGACCGCCAGTAAGTTGTGTGATACAAACAAAAGCAGTCTTATTCTGGCCTTGGAAGAAAAAAACAAAAAAAACAAACCATCTCACCAGAAGGGTAAACATAAAGTGTAAAAAAAAAAGTCAAATAAAACCCTAAAAACATTTTTTAATATGGTTGTTAATTTTGTTTTCCTGTAAATTGAGAAAAAAGTCATATGGTAAAGCAGAGGGATATTTAAAATATCTAAAAATTAAATAATCAGTGTATATGTATATATAGTTTTTAATTGTGGCAGTTGTGAATTAAAAAATGTCCTACCTATCTGGTACAAAGATAACATATAACTCTAACCAGTGATTGCTGTGGCATAAGAACTTTTAGATAAGTGTCTTAACAAGTTTTTGCTGGGGGTAGCAACAAATTAATAGTCCTGAATTGAATTGTTAATTTAAAAAGGGAAACATCTTACTCGTTTCCCTGCTGACTTGAAGTGAAGAGACAAAAAAACAACAATGCAGACCATTTCTTGATAATGGCTGTGGCACTCGCATTCTTAAATAAAAGTGAACAACTAAGTTGCACATCTTCTTCATGAATTCCTCTTGTTTTTGTGTGAAAATAACCCAGGTCCAGTCTTCAATTCCAGCCAGTTCTCGTAGCTAGAACAGAAAATTTATCCCATGAAATAAGCTTGTATTTGGAATCACATTTTTTTTTTTTTTTTCAAAAAAATAATAGCGCATCTTTTCTTCTTCTTTTTTCGTTACAATCGTTGTCACGGTAACCCAAAACAAAGAAAACTTTGGAGGTTGAAAAAAAAAAAAAAAGTTTAAAGAGTAATAATTTCGTTACTCTTGGAAACAGAGAAAAGAACTAGGATTTGGATCAAAACAGCGTAGAAAGATAAAACAAAGTTAAATTGCACGCGTGCTATTTTGCAACGACACTAACGCCATTAGGCGTCAATGTTTCATCAAAGAAACTAAAGAGTAGCCAAACCCATATATCTTATATTCACATATCTATGAACATGACTAACGGTTTATTATTTCATAAAGCTTTTAAGATTAAATTCATGACATATGTCGGCCTTATAGTGAACTACAAATAATGTAAATAAACATGAACGTTTTGACGCTAATAATTGAACTTCATCAAATAATGACATCATGTTTTATAATTATATCATTCTATTAGTAAATAAAATAACTATGTTTAGACCGAAATAACTTGAGAAACCAGACAAATAAATAAAATAGTTGATTCATTTCCAAGAAAAATATAAATTCATTGTTGTTCGTTACCTTGGAAATGTGAAGGACATTGAAAAAAAAAGAGAAGAATAGTTGATTGTATAAAGTTATCACATAAAATGTCTTTTATTAAAAAATGTTTAATATCAACCTCAAAATTTTTAAGGTACCTAAGAAATCTCACCTAAGTTTAAACCTCACCTAGTTGGTAACATAGGTCTGTGGAAACTCTATATGAGGGTATTTATTTGCTCAACAAGTAAGACTAAGTTCCTCGCACACCGACATAGTATCGTATACGTAAGGTATCGTACGATTATCGTATGTTATAGTAGTAGCATAGTATCGTAGACATACGGTGCGTTGTTTTCCATTCTGCTTTGAAAGCGGAAAGACACGTACGCTACTGTCATGGAGGCCGTTTCCTATCACCAACCTCACTCTCTCAAACACTACTTCTTTTCTTCCACTCAGGTCTACACACTCGTTTTAGGAGTTATTGTTGTTTGTATTCGAGTTGTAAGTTATGAACTGGGCAATTTTAAAGAGGAGCTAATTATTGCTGTACAAGAATATAAATATTGCTGAAATTCAGTTGAGACCAGACCACACAATCTAAACTAAAATCAATCTGTAGTAAGTAGGCCATAGGATTTACTGACACGATTAAATAAAATATATTATCCTTAAAATTAATTTTTCTGACATTGTCTGTAGCATAAGTCACAAGAACTGAAAATAAAAACCTCTGGAGGACCCGTGCATACGAACACGGACAAATGGACTGTATGGTGAAATGGGAATGGGTAGAGGCAACTCACCTTCACTTTATGTTGTTTGATTGGTATTGTCTTGAGAAGTCAATTTTATTAACACACACACACGAATAACTGTGATTGGACCGCTTCCTAGCGAAAGTTCACGGAACCTATACCCATCACTTATGGGTCTATCAAGTCTCAGCACACGGCTCCCTAAATCGGCAGAAAGAAAAACCACGCCATCGACATTTGGCGGGAAAACAATAGACCTAGACGGTTCCAGGTATGTTCTTGTTGCCTCGCAGAATGAGGAAAGGTTAATGAAGGTCAAAGGAGTCAAGATAATATTAAAAAAAGATCACAAAACTGCCTAAACCTTAACAAAAAGCAAACAAACCACAAAACAACTTCAAACTAACTAATTTCGAGGCATGGATAACCTAAATAAATGAGCACTATTCAAAGAGATAGCATAGACTACTTAAGCATGAAGTAGATACTAATGATAATTATCAAATAATAAAAAATGTACAAACATACCACCCACCAAAAACTTAAGTGAGTTTTAAAGTACAATATAACAACAAATATATGTACAGAATAACATTTACAAAAAAATGTATGCCTCCTATTGATTAGAACGTGGACAACCAGTCGTTTGCGGGTCCCATGCTTGGTGCGGACACTTACGACTCTCGTTATCCCATCCCTTCCACAGTACACCTCTTATACTCCTTCAATAGCCACCTGAGTGGGGGAATATTGTCTTCCTTTATGAAGACTAACTGTCCCTCTTGTAATTTGTCTTTGTTTGTAGCACTTTTTTTTGCCGCTGTTGGAGAGTATTTATATATTCCATTGAACACCATTGACAAAATGGCTGATAGCCTTGGGGTATCAACTGCATTGATTCAACCTGTTGGTCGGCAGCTCCATTACGATCCCCTCGGCTGGTCTGGCGAGGGAATGACCCACTATGAAATGTCCTGGTGTCAACAGATCAAGGTCAATGGATCCGCAGAGAGAGCACAAAGAGGCCTGGAATTTATCACTGCTTCAATTTGAATGAAGAGTGTGAATAGCCTTACAAAAGTAGGTGTCTGATCACCCACCACTCGTTTTAGGTGAGATTTTGCTGACCTGATACCAAACCCTCATAGTCCACTATAATGTAGAGCTTAAGGTGGTTAAAATGCCAAGTTATTCCTTGGAACGAAAGTGTATATGTTATTATTTTGGTTTCGGTATGGGACTCTAGATGTCTTTGTAGTTCTGTAAAATGGGGCTTAGTACCTACAAAGTTTGTGCCACAGTCACTATAATTTTGTGACTTACCACGACGAAAAATAAACCGAAGAACGGCATCAAGAAAGGCAGTTGTGCTTAGGTCTGATACCACCTCAAGGTGCACTGCTTTGTTGCCAACAGACAAACAAATATAAATAAGCCTTAAGCACCTGATAATTCCACATTTCAGATGATTATATCTGGAAGGGTCCTCCATAATCCACTCCAACTTGGACAAATGGTCTTGATTGCTGCACATGCATCGCTGGGAGGTCCCCTATTTATGTTTGGAGAGCAGGTGCCGTAAATAGAAAACATATAAACTTGAAGATCCGAGTTTTTATAACAGTGTGTGCTGTAAGAATCCAATACTGGCCTTGAATGAGTGAGTGGGTTGTTCAAAGTCCAGCATGAAAATTAGATATATGGTATTGATCAACAATGATATCGGAGGTGTGAATATCTTTCGGCAACAGAAGAGGATGATTTGTGTCATACCGCAGTGAAGAGTGTCGCATATGATCTCTTACCTTCAGTAATCCTTCCTGGTCGAGTAACAGATTTAGGCCCCTCACGTGGGGTGAACATTCCCGCTCCTTCTTTATCTCTTCAAGTTCTGACCCAAACGCCTGGTTTTGAACTTGTTTTAAACATAACATGTGGGCCATCTTGAGCTCCTTGGACAACAATGAGCCTATACAACGATCATAATTCTTTACTTTGGAGTTTTGAATAAACCATGCTAAAAATCCGATGACTCGTTCGTTGCAGGTTTAGCCATTATGAAAAGAGTTTTAACAGGTATTCACGTCTGCTACTAGACAGGTAACCTTTACAATCTTTAACTCAGGTACTTCTACCTGGCAAGTCACCTCAGGGAGCTTGGGTCAACTACTAATGGGTAGTTTCAGCCAATCTGGTCCTGTCCACCAGATGGGAAATTGGTCTATTCTTTAGGATGTAAGACACTGGATGCACAACCAGCCAGATTAGAATTAGTTAGATCATGTCTCCAATGGTTTGCTGGTACTGCTTCTTGAATTTGGGCTACTCTGTTGGCAAAGAATGTTTTCAAAAGATGTAGTGACGTTTGAAAATAAGCCAAAACGATGGTAGAATCTGACCAATTTATACACAGTTGACACATGTAATCCATGTTCAAGGTTCTGCTGCACCCACTCCATAAGTGTGGATAGGAGACGAGCCCCACAAAGATCAAGTCTAGAAAGAGGTAAACACTTAATTGGAGCTACCCTTGATTTGGTGATAATGCTGTTGACTTGAATTTCTCCATTACACGTCGTAATTCAAAGATAGACGACTGCTGCATATAATTTGATAGATGCCTCACAAGATCCAAAAAGCTGACAATTAATGGCATCACTGTTTGATATTAATATGTTGATCTCGACATGTGTAAGAAGATGAAAGTGTGAGCCAAACCTTTGCCACACTTGTTCGAGTTCCGGTGAAAGTGGTTCATCACAATCAAGTCTTATGGTCCAAAAAGTCTGCATGAACGCCTTAGCCCAGAACACCACTGGAGATAGCCACCCCACAGGATCAAATATCTTAGAAATATTTGAGAGAACTACCCTCTTCCTTACTGTAACCTCAGAGGGATGTACATTATAAGAGAAGGAATCTGATGTGGGGTCCCATACCAACCCTAATATCTTAATTACATGATCCCCATTTTCCTCAAACACGAGTGGAACTTCACGGTGTTCATTTGGTATCCCATTTAATACTTCAGGGTGGTTGATAGACCAATTTCTGAGTTGGAAGCTCTTAGGCTTAGAAATTCATTATACTCGGTTTGTAAACTGAGATAAGATTCAACTGAATCAGCACCAGTGACTATGTCATAAACAAAAATGTCCCTACAAAAGACCTGGGTAGCATGAGGGTAACGAAGTTTTTCATTAGAAAAGAGCTAACGCAGCGATCGCATCGCTAAGTGAGGAACTGAATATACACCATAAATCACAGTATTCAATTGATATTATTGAATCTGTTGATCAGGGGATTTGCGCCACAGTATTACCTGGTAATGTCGGTCATCCGGAATTACAAGTATTGGTCAATACATCTTGCATGTATAAGTGTTGAGGACAATGGGATGGAATAGAAAATTCATAATAATTTCCACACTTTCCCTTAGCAGTTTGCAGTTTAGGACCCTTCAATAATGTATCATTCAGTGATTTACCCGATGATGATGAAGCAGAAGCTTCAAATACCACTTTCAGTTTGGTGGTTGAACTAGAATCCTTAGATACGCAATGATGTGGGATATAGTATTTAACGTCATGGATCATTGATGGTTCTATGTGCTCCATGTGACCGAGTTCTTCCTATTCCCTTAGAAAGTTCAAATTATGTTCCTTCACTTGTGGGTAAGGAACCAAGCGGCGATCCATATGAGTTAGTCTCTGGACTGATGGTTGACGTGACTCTCCTAACTCTGGTTGTTCATCCTTGAAACGTAGCCGAAAAATGTATCTTCCCTCATTGTCACGAGTGTGTGTTGTCACATTGTGTGCCTCACATATCTTCATCAGGGTCAATGTGGTTAGTCACGGGTTATTCTTCTACCTCCCAAAATCGTCACAAAACACTGTCAAATAATGGTTCAGTAGCAACAATAAACGACAAGACACTAGAAGTTATAAGTGGTTGAGGTCCTACTCACCCAATTATTATCCAGCCAACGATGCTATGCAATCACGAGGGACAATTAGATGCAGTTGAATACCGCCCACCATCAAAGATCTCGTGATATATATATTTAAACCTTAGAAATTGTCGATCGGCCCTGGTACATAAAAATGAAGGTTAGCCAACTAAAGATGAGCAAACTCCTGAACCATATCTTTAGAAAGCATTGTTGATGGCATTCTCGATGTGATTTTACTTAGAATGATGGCCTCGGTGACCAACTGAGGTCCATAAAAACCCGACGGTTTCACCTCACAATTCACAACCCTCTAGTTGGTTTGCACAGTTGACTGATAGATCCCAATTATCTGGAATTTTCAAATTGAGACGTGGTAGGAACAGCCGGCTAGCTCAGTCTTCAGTAATAAATGATGATTGTGACGCACAATCTATCAACACTCTAACCTTCAGATAAGCACCTAGCCCTACCTTAACTCTCGCTACAGTGTTTACCAACAAGACTGTAGTAAGGCTCACAGAACTGGTGGTAAGTGACTTGATGTGTTCACCCCTTGTAGCATTGCCTTAATGGCCTGGCGAATGAGCCTGATGGGTAACATCCCCTTGCATATACCATATACTCTATGGGTGTGATCAATGTGAAACATGGTAAAACGTTTGTTTGAACTAGACGATTCTTGACCGCAATTGTTAGTGGTGCCTTGACTATCTGACCCTATGTGCAACAATGTTTGATGATTTTGATTGCAGTGCGGACACTTTAACCTTGAGGAGTACTCCCTTAGTTGGTGAAACTCCCTTAAACAATTAAAACAAAAATTATTTGACTTAATCCAATCCCGGCGTAGTATCGGTGTCTTGCTCTTGAACACAGGGCACATAAATACTGTGGCTAGCTTGACACACAGTGCAGTGACCTTGATTTAAGATAGGATAAAATGATCTTCTCACGCCAACATGTGACTTCAGTGTTACTTCCATCCTCCTGTTGGTTGCTATATGTCTAGTACTCGTTCTAGTTGAGTGTTAGAACTTGATTTGCAGATTACAGTGCTTTGATTGATTTTCAAAAAATCCCAGAAGTTTATCAAAATTTGATAATTTGGTAGTAGTCTGCGCAAATTTAAACATCAGTCGTATCTTTCTATCTAACTTGTTCAGTGTCAAGTTTAATAAGATAAAACTCCACTCACAAACTGAAAACCTTAACTCATTTAGTGCACCCAAATTCTCCTTGAATGTGTCCAATAACGCCCTTAATTTCTGTTGCGACATTGAGGTTAGACCCAGGAAATGAATTATCTTCTCTAAATGTGTAGTAGCTATTGGACTCAGATCTTGGTAACGTTCTGTAAGAGTCGCCCAGGCTAACGGGTAGTTCTCCTCTGAAACCGGTAACGATTTTAATAAACGTAGCAGCTCACCAGATAACGTTGTCAAAATATATAGAAATCTTTCCACTTGTGTTAAGATTTTTTTTGTATGAATGATAAAGACTTACAAGCCATTAAATGTGGTCCAGTCAGTGTTTATATCAATAAATGTGGGCAGTTGAAACTTAGGCAATTTTACCGACAATGCCTTTACTGGAGGTCCATTATCGTTTCCCGACGTTGATGAAGTCTTAGTAATCCGTCATAAATCTCCTTAACCTGGTAGTAGGTAATGTCACAGTCTTCAATCAGCTTGTCATGTGCTTTAACATCAAAGTCCCTTTTAGATTTGCTTGCCGCGACTCCAAACTCAA
>CABEEJ010008107.1:0-13757 GCA_901482245.1 Timema douglasi
AGGAAGGGTTTGGTAATCAGATAAATCTTTGCCAGGACCGAGGATTGAACCCCGGCCACCAGCATAGAAGTCTGACACCTTACCCCCTAGACCGCCAGGTCACCGACTAAAAAGATATAAAAAGTATTTGAAAAGACTTTATTCACGAGCTAGTGACAGAACAAAGTATAGCTAGGAATCCTTGACCAATGGTCCAATTGGACCTCTTTAAGTGATCCTACACGGATAAGAACCCTGGTACCCCGGGAACAACGTTAACCCTCCAGCACACGGACTTGAGGGTCGGGCATCCTAGCCTGCGCGGCCCCAAAAACGGGCATAGTGACGCCTGAGACTCGTTACATCGTCAGCCCCGAATAGCTCTAAAATATAACATTATACACAGCAATTTGGGCTGACTGCCAAGAAGAATGCTGACACGCTGTTATGAGTTGTCAGTACTTTTGTCTTATTGTTTACTCACTCATTAAAACACGTTGCTATAACAGTTCTGTCACTTTCAATTCACATTACAATGTTAAAATAAACAAAGACTTAAATTCAAGGTCGTGGCGATTACAGTAGCAACTAAATTTGTTTATAAATAGACTCCTTATCAATGGGATCTACTCAGAAGAACAACTATATCATTTTGATAGTCTTATGGAACACTTCCTAGATTAAAATTTTGAACAACATTGTTATAGCTTATTTAATTTTTAAATCAAATTTTTCAAATATCAGTCATAAGCCCTTAGTTTTATGGCTTTAGTCAAAATCACGATTTTACCGCGTGATGTCACCACATAACACCCAAGTATAAATAATGCATTAAATAGCCAAAGCTGTTTTATTTGTTAGTTACGTCTAAAGCCACATCTAAATATCCTGTTCTTTAAATTGAAAAATGACACCTGAACATGAGAATCGAACCTGGGACCCTTTGCTTAGTACGCCACTGCTCTAACCACTGAGTTACCCAGGAATCGTGCCGTGCCCAGGGTTATTTTCATTCTGAGGGAAGAATGACCTTGAAGACGGTATGACTTCTGGATAGATCAGTGGTTACAGCATTGGTGAACTGAGCCAAATGTCCCGGGTTAGATTCCCCTGTCCAGGTGTATTATTTTTTTAGCACCGCCTCTTACTACCTGTTCAGGTTATACGCTTATATGTTAGTTAAATTAATTAGTCAAGGATGAGAAAGGTTGAATTTAGAGGATGTTTACCCACATTTGCGTGGAGGGAAAGTGGAAAACTATTTTGGGAAAAACCACCCTCAGTACACCCGACCGAGATTCGAACCTTGACCTACCTGTCATCGGCAGTCTAGTCTACTGCGAGAGTAGCGCGTTAGACAACTTGAAACCTGAAGTGGGTTATTATTAATTGATAGTCAAATATTATATTAACTTTAAAAATGTATTATACAAGTAATGGCATATATATTTAGATGATAAATGTAGTACAATGTTAATATGAAGAACCTTATATGACAGTTGTAAAAGTTACTAGATATATTTTCATGTATTCATACCTGTTCTCAAGTGACATGCGGTTGTTACATTTGATGTACATTATTAATACTAATAAAATAACACCGATAATATGGTCAAGTGTTATCAATTTGGTATTCAAAAATATGTGTTTGTACAGTATTTTCTAAAAGACACTTAGGCTACTATTAAAATTGGATTGAATCCTTGTTTGTGTTTTTAGTATCCGTTTTTAATTGATACACAAATAAATATAAATATAAATCATACTTCAGAACGTTCATCATATCAGGCCCAGTTCGTCTCCCGGCTCGTGCGAGGTTTGGGAGTAAAAGGGAAAAGAAAACACCTACGATATGACATAAATGTGTGGAGTACATTCGTATTTGAAAGATTACTCGACATTTCCCGCGGTGACGATGGGGGACAGAGCGACAAAGTTTCTTGTTAGTAACTACAGTATGTCCCTGTTATGACAGAATGAAGATTTGTGAACAGTGTTTATCTGTGAAGACATTCTAAAATGGTCAAAAAATTACCTTTTTAATGTAGTTTTTATCCAAATATAATTTAATATTTCAACAATATTCACTATTAAGAACTTCTATTAACTCTTTATCTCCATTAATGTTTAATCAGAAATGATCCACGTGCAATAGTGTTGGAGTAAGTTAACGATTTCTAGCCGACTGTATCACAGAGTTGATTGGCGAGTGATGCACGCTCTTGACTGTATCACAGAGTTGATTGACGAGTGATGTACGCTCTTGACTGGACCACAGAGTTGATTGTCGAGTGATGTACGCTCTTGACTGGACCACAGAGTTGATTGTCGAGTGATGTACGCTCTTGACTGGACCACAGAGTTGATTGTCGAGTGATGTACGCTCTTGACTGGACCACAGAGTTGATTGTCGAGTGATGTACGCTCTTGACTGTATCACAGAGTTGATTGGCGAGTGATGCACGCTCTTGACTGTATCACAGAGTTGATTGACGTGTGATGCACGCTCTTGACTGGACCACAGAGTTGATTGACGTGTGATGCACGCTCTTAATTGTATGTGTATAAATATATAAACTACGTTTATATCTATTGTAATATTTGAGGTTTCTGTAGTATTCTAAATGGGACAAATGGACCAGCCATGCTTTGTATTAAGCTTCACAGTACTAGATAGAGATCTGAAGCAGGGGGGGATTAGAGGATAAAAGAGAGAGAAGAAGAAATCTAATGTAAAGAAGAGAGAGAAGGACTCTTCCAGCGGAAACCAGCCAAGAGAACGAGCATCCAAAGCGCAAAGGAGGGTGAAAGCTTGCGACAGAGATGAAATATCAAATGAAAGTGAAAACAGAAATTAATATGAAATAATTACGATGTGGGAAAGAGTTTAGTGGGAAGGGGGGTTGTGATGATTGGTAAGGAGAGTAAAAAAATGTGGGGAGGTAGGGGAGGGGGTTATGTCAGAGTCCTGGTTCGGAGATCCTGAACCTGGTCGCTTGACCCACATGTGGCGGGTTGCCATGACGACCGGAATCAATGGCTTCTCTCCGCTGCCACATGAGCCGGGTGGCGCGGCGGGCGCTCGTGGGAGACAAGGCTACAGGTCATGACATCGGAGGGAAGGCATAGACGTAGCATACATACACGTCGGGAAGGTTTGAGGAGATTTTCATAAATAAAAGCTTTTTGTTTATTACATGCCTCTTCGGGTTATAAACATATTGCACTAATCACGCTTTTAGGGATAGTAAGAAGGCTATAATTATATGAGGTGTACCCGAATTTGCGAGGAAGGAGAGTGAAAAAACCATTTTATAAAACATCCTTTGTACATCTACCGAGATTCGAACGTCAATCTTCCAGTCATGTACAGTCTAATCTACTGCGAAAATAGCGCGTTAGACAATGCGACCACCGAAGTGGGTCATGAAGAAGGTTGAATTTAGATTAAGTGTGATACGTGGAGGTGGAGTGGAAAATCACTTTGGAAAAACCCCGGCACACCACGCAAACGCGGGTTCACTTCCTCTAATTCAACCTTCCCAATTCCTAATCCATTAGCGTAACTAGTACTTAAAGCGTATAACCCGAACGGGTAGATAAGACGCGGTGCTAAATATTATTATTTATTTTTTACTGAAATGAATGTTCCTATATGATGTTATGCTCTCCTTTCACAATAATTCGGGTGTGTTTATAATAATTATTATTAGTATACCCTCCCCATCCCTCTGGTAAGTGTGGATAGCCCGAATGGGTAGTAAGATGTAGTGGAAAAATAAGCATTTTAATCGAACCACAACTTTTAAAAGTCTTAATGAATGTATATATCGTATATATAAATACATGGATGGGACCTTGAATCCTTAATATCCTTAAGGATGTCTGAGATTCAAGGATACAAGAAAATTTTTGTTTCAAGAATTAAATATTTTTTTAAAAATCAATTTTTTTCCTGTTAAATCTGTCTTATAGAGATCTAATACTGCTTATTGATTGCTCAGAGCGAATTATAATTATAAGATGAACTCCATAACTAGAGCCCAGATCAGTAATTTAACTCTTACCTAAATCAATGAATGCTATTATTAATGAGTTATAAGCAGGGCCAGGATTTTGATGGCCTTAAAATTGCCAAAAAATGACCCATAAAATGACACTAAAAACTCTAAATAATTACTTTGAATTTTCAAAAAATGACCTAAAAAATTTGATTGAAATTCCATAGTATGAGGTATTTATTACAAGAGCTAGGATCTACATTATATACGTAAGAAAATATTTCTCCCGGTCTGTCCATTTCCAGTTTTTCCTCGATGTGGACTCACCTGGAACAGAATGGCCCGTATACAGTCCCAGGACACCCCTTAGTGTAACATTGCTCAGTTTCCACAGATGAATGTTCACAGAGACCAGAGCTTCACACACATCTTTATAAAATGTTGAGGATTTGTCTTGATTCGTGAATGCATTTTGTGCCAGTAATAATTGAGAGGTTTTCTTTTTATCGATATTCTGGATACCCCAGTCATGTTTGTTGCGACTGTTATACCGTTGAATGGTTTACTTTTATCTGATCCCAGCAACTTTCACTTGACATAGTTTACAGAAAACTATTTCACTCTCTGTAGAAAAAATATCCTCTCCGAATTTAGTAATAATTTGCCTCAAATGACTCGCTTTAGGTGGTTTGGTTTAAAGCATTATAAATACACATAAAATGATTGCAAACGAATAAATATAACATGCACTTTATAAATGAAAACTATTCATTTAAAATCTTTTGACTGCTAAGATCATGTGTTCTACTTAACATTGGAATACCTGCTTTAAAAGCGATAGCTCCCCATCCCCCTGCAGCCCTTTCCAGACATGGTGTAGTGAGTGACTCACCAGGAATGTAAAAGGGCACAAAGTTCATTTGGACTCGCACATTACCTTCTTCAGTCAACAAGTGTGTGGTGAAATATCTGATGTTTGAATATTCATGTTTTATCAACACACCGATAATTAATATATATAACCTTTTAAAGTCATTTTCAAACATTTTAAATTTTATTTTTAAAAAAATGCTTAAAAATGACTTATTGAACAAAAAAAAGCAAGAAAATGAACTAAAAATCTGAAAGGGCAAAAAATGACCAAAACATGACCTATATTTACCTAAATATATATTTCTACAACCAAGGACTCATGAACAGAGTTTATATATGAGCATTGTCTCTGATCAACCAAAACAAATATGACATTTCATCAAAATCCGGGCCTTGGTTTTAAGAAAGAATGTTAATATTTGTATTATATATATATATATATATTTCATCTTATGTGTACATAATTTTTTCCAAGATTCGGATTCGGGATTTGAAGATTGTAGATTCATATTCGAGATTCGGATCCGTAAAATCATGGATTCGACCCATCTATTATTTTTATATGTATATATATATATAATAAAATTCTAGAATAATATTTATATATAATTCTAAAATTTTATAATAGATTTAATTTACAAAATAAATTCAACGTCTACGATGGCATGGTTATTTTCCATTTATATAATTTATAATTCCACCCCAAGGGATATAAATAATACACTAACAAAATACTATGTATATAGGATTGGAAAAAAATTCAAAAAGTTCTCTCATGGGCATAAAAAAAAGTAATTCCAATTCTAGTTCAAGATTCTTATTGGCTGGCTTTATGGAAGCGGAACTTTTTCTTATCGCAACTTTCCGACGTGGAAATTGTCGTTTCTACCAACAGCAAAAAATATTCCACATTGCGCTTATAATAATAATTGTAAAAAAGTGAAAAAATAAAGGAGGAAAAGTAAAGAGTAATAATGCACTAACTTTTGTTTCGTAATTTAAATTTCGGCTGAAAAACGTGATTTCATTTCACACTAAAACACCAAAAATAAAAATGATTAATACTAAACTTAGAGGGAAAATATTACTCTTTTATTTTACCACCAACCATTAGTATTATTTATTATGGTTTGTAGGAGATGATCTCTTTTAATATAGCTTAAGTTTTCGAATAACAAAAGAATAGAATATTAAACTAATGTAATCACAAATCAGTTAAGTCCATTGAGACAAATAAATATGACATTGTATTTATAGGTCGCGAGTTCGATTCCTCACATTCCTGGAAGATATATTATGTGCAAAATGAGAGTTTATTCATTCAGAATGTTAAATTGACGTCCGGGGGACTTTTTTTTCAGTATATTTTAAAATTTCAGCACCATGTCTTACTACCAGTTAGGGTTAGACGCTTATGTACTATATCACACTTATGGTTTTAGGTATTAGGGAGGTTATTTTTAGAGGACATGTACCCACATTAGCGTGGAGGGAGAGTGGGAAACCAACGAAATACGATCCTCAGTACACCCGACCGAGATTTGAACCCCAATATCCCAGTCTTCAGCAGTCTAATCTACTGCGAGAGTGGCGCGTTAGACCATGTGACCACTGAAGTAGTTTCCAGTGGACAAAGAGCCGTATGTTTAGCCGATATTCGGACGTCAGCCAATCCTCCATTCGAATTGAACTTATTTTTATTCTTATACTTGGAAATCGGTTGACTCCCGACACTAGACTATAAATACGATCCTATATGTTGTGCCTCTTCTAGAATTAAGTGGTTTTGTATCGTAACATTAATTAATCTATAATGAACCACAAATAGAAAAATAGGACGCATTAAGCGATTCAATTCGATCTTGCCACAGTTGTTCTTTGTATATTTATCCAAATCAAGTTCTTTGGGGAAGAATCAACCCTTTCTTTTAATAAAACACGCTTCTAGCATTTACATGTGTTTGTTACCGTCCAAACCCGCTCCAGGATAAACTAGATCGGACTAGGCCTAATTGATACATCCTAAGAGCCTCAAGATGTACTAGTTTAGTCTAAATTCGTTATGACTCAGACAAAAATTTCAGGACTAAGATAAACTAGTATTGCCTATAATTTTATCAGGCTGGTTTAGGTTAGGTTATATTAGGTTACCCGCCTCGGTGGCGTAGTTGGCTAACGCGCTTGTCGTGTTGAAGCCCGACTGCTGAGGATGGGGAGATCGAGGTTCAAATCTCGGTCGGGTGAACTGGGGGTGGTTTTTCCTAAATGGTTTTCCACTCTCCCTCCACGCAAATGCGGGTTCACTTCCTCTAATTCAACCTTCCCAATTCCTAATCCATTAATGTAATTAGTACTTAAAGTGTATAACCCAAACGGGTAGTAAGACGCGGTGCTAATAATAATAATAAACATTTCTTGATAACTTAAACGTCTGCAAATTGGTATAAGTGTAAACTACTGTAATCGCTACATGACATCAGCGCGCAATCAAGATAAACCGACCAAACGGTAGGCGAAGATTGTGCCAATAGCTGTAGGTAGAGGGCATTATATGGTCCACGAAACGAATCCTCCAGCCATTAATCTCAGTTTTCTAAACTAGAGCTACCACTTCTTTATTCAAGTAACTTCTTATTTGTCCTCATGAGGATGAGTTTGACCTCGTTCCTGACTAACTGCTTCACAGACCAATTTGGGAGTTACCGGGGATCGAAACCAGGACCTCTGGATTTGTAACCAGGAGCTCTGACCACTACACCACACAGGGGGTCATTACTATAATAACATGTGTTTATTTATTTGAAGCATTTAACGAGCACTTTCTGAACCGACTAATTCTATCAACACACGAGAATTTCTATGAGCAAGAGCGAAAGGACCTACCAATTTTCCCGGGAAGGGTATTATAACATAACTTCCAGGGTTATTTTACATGTCCACAATCGAAATGGTACCAACGGCTTTACTTCCCCATCCGAAGAAAGTTGTGCTACGGATTGTAATAACACTAAAGAAAATTTAGGTTTGTTGATTTTTTGGGGTTCAGATCATTCACATTTCTAGAATTGATAGCTCCACCCTAAAGGGGTTAGATATATAACTGTAGACCCTTGTAAAGTTTCCCCAAACCCCATGTCTACTAAGGACAGGCGTGCACGAAACCACTCCTAATAAACAGACCCGCCTCGAGAGTCTGAATCATGGCGGTGTATTATATCCAATATAACAATGGTAGACAAGCTATATTAGACAGGAACGTGTTGGGGGGGAGTCATATGTGAGGCACATACCCCTACATTTCAGAGAGGGATATTTCTAGGGCAGGTGCTGATATAGAGCAAACCCTCTTTCTTGCCAAATAACCGAAAGGGGGTCCCCTAGCGTTTTTAATAAACTTTTGTTGGCTTTTCGGCATTACCTTCTTTGATCTCTTAAGACCCTGATATGATACGTGCTACACTGGATATCATCTCTGAGGGAACTGCATGGCTACTATTGGGAAACAGCGTTGTCATTCACTCGTTTTTTGACGGGGAAACGGTCCTTTTTTTCCAAGGAAGGCGTATGTAGAGCTTACTCAAATACGTTATACGCCGGTTGTGGGAATAAAATGATATAATAAATCTGGAGTCACAGTTCTGCCGAAAATATTGCTCATAATATATAATATATACACTCGGTTTAGCCTGAGAGTTAACTATCCCTGTGGTGTAGCGGTCAGTGCTCCAGGCTACGAGTCTAGGTGTCCCGGGTTAAACTCCCGAATAGTACCTTTGGTATTTTTTTCTCGAAAGGGTAATTAACTCAATGTTAACCAAGATTTGGCTAATTTGGCTTATGATAGATTTAAATGTTTCCACTGGTTTCACACCCTCATACTCACTATCACCTTCATACATCACCCTCATACTCACTATCACCCTCATACTCGCTATCACCCTCATACTCACTATCACCCTCATACTCACTATCACCCTCATACACCACTATCACCCTCATACTCACTATCACCCCCATACTCACTATCACCCTCATACCCACTATCACCCTCATACTCACTATCACCCCCATACTCACTATCACTCTCATACTCACTATCACCCTCATACCCACTATCACCCTCATACTCACCATCACTATCACCCTCATCTCATCAGGACGTGGAAAGAGCCTCCACTACAGGGCCATGAGTGATGTAGCCCAGACGTGCAATATTATATTAATACCCTAAAAGGTTGTTGGGGTGGTTAGGGGGTTGCCCACTCCCGAATGAATCCCAAGTCCCAACTTCTATTACAGTTGATCGTATTTCGTGGTTATAATTTGGCCAGTCATTTATTTATTGATTCGCCGTAATGTAAACTTCATTTAGCCTGAGAGGCAGCGACATCACTTTGAATGGTTCTTCTATTGCTCAGCCTATAAGATAGTCATAGTATGGTCCGTCAAAGTAAGACTGCCGCCTGTTAGGGTAGAATGAGTTGTACTCTCCGATTGTAGCAATTTTTATGATCACAAATCTGTCTACTTACCCGTGATGCTTTGCAACTCTGACTAACAACATCTTTCTTTTAAGTAGGTAAGCTATTCTTTAATCTACCGTTATCATACTGATTACTACGGATATCTCGTGATTGGTTGAGAGATTTGCACGTGACTACATTTCTATCCTGTGTTTGTGTTCTGACAAACAAGAACATGGTAACACAGTCATTAAAATGAAAGAGATGGTTGGTTAACATTGTAATAACATTTTGTGTACTGCTCAAATATTGCTGTTATGTAAGAATAAAATGTAAATACCTAATCTTACTATAATTAATATTATTATTAGCACCGCGTCTTACTACCAGTTCTGGTTATACGTACTTACGCTAATGTGTAATGGTAGGGTGATTGTGAGAGGAAATGGAGGACCTACAGTTCAACGTGGGATCCGAACCACGGTGGAGGCCTGGCATTCACCACATTCACAAGATGTCCTGTCAGAGGTGAAGGAAGGGTTTGGTAATCAGATAAATATTTGCCGGGACCGAGGATTGAACCCCGGCCGCCAGCACAGATGTCTGACACCTTATCCCTAGACCGCCAGGTCACCAATCTTACTATAATTCAAATGGTTTCGATATATTACTATAGTTACTTTACCAGAGATCTTTTTTATGTATATATAAAACGACTCACTGACCAACATTACTTTAAGGTGTGGAACCTTTTCTGGTAGAAGTAGACGATGAGGGCGTATGAAAAATGCGGCCAGAAGAAATGTAATCTGAACAATAAGGTCCCCCATCCAAATCGCCATTTGGCGTGTGACTTCCGGTACGATAAAAGGGTTATTGTTTTCACAGGTTATCATAGACATTTGCGTTTGGGACTTCCCTTAACAAGGACTCTGAATCACCTGCGTCTCACGCCACTTGAAGACTACCCGCAGCGGTGTCTGATTGGCCTTAAGGCTTGAACTGACGGATAGGCCATAGTTTGAATCTCAGCCAAGGGTGATTTTCCATTTGTGATTTTCTCTCTGGATCTTTACCATCTTACCTCCATGATGATGTAGGTGCATTTCCTTTAAGCTTCCCTTATCACTCTTGTCTCTTGAGTTAACTACTGGTTAGTTCTATTATTGGACATATCCATTAAAATGAATAAAAAAAACGGAAACATTAAGATGAGATAGAAGAGGACGCGAGAAAAAGTGTTTTTTACAGTTTTTATGGCAAAACATATTTTTGGTCCAAAATAAATAAAATATGTCTCCACTAGAAATATAGAGTTTAATTTTCTTCCCATAATTTCAACATTTCTTTAATATCTGTCGAGGCTGTTCTGGAATTTAATTACTTATTTTTATTTAGTAAGTTTGTCATCTAATGTCGCTATGCTCTTGACAGATATTCAGCAACTGTTGATATCAACACGTGAAGAAAATTAAACTCTATATTTTCACTGGAGCAATGTTTTATTTATTTTGAACAAAAAAAAATGTTTTGCCATAAAAACTGCAAAAGCGCTGGCCTTATCTCGCGTCCCCTTCCGTCACACCTTAAGCTTATAGCCAACCAGGGGTCAGACAGGCTTCTCAGAAGTGTTAGGTCAGCGTGTTAAGTCCATCTCTTCAGATTGTCTCTTCTGTAGTCAATATGAGATGGTCGGTGACCTGGCGGTCTAGGGGTAAGGTGTCAGTCAGACTTCTATGCTGGCGGCCGGGGTTCAATCCTCGGTCCCGGCAAAGATTTATCTGATTACCAAACCCTTCCTTCACCTCTGACAAGACATCTTGTGAATGTGGGGAATGCCAGGCCTCCACCGTGGTTCGGATTCCACGTTAAACTGTAGGTCCTCCATTTCATCTCACAATCACCCTACCATTACACATTAGCGTAAGAGCGTATAGCCCGAACGGGTAGTAAGACGCGGTGCTAATAATAATAATAATAATAATAATAATAATAATAATATGAGATGGGGGGGAAACTGACCTTTCTCTACAGTTTGAGCTACTACCGAGTATAATTTATGCTAGTTCACGCTTATTCGCCCCCCTACCCTTTCTTCCATACCCATTATAACAATGTTGAAATTAAATCTGCCCTCCCCCCCTCCCCTCCACACCAGGCAACGTTCCAAGGGGTCGCGTGGGATAACAAAGCCAATATCCCCTCGCGGTGGCAGATATTGGACCAAGGGGGTCGCCTTAAGACTACGTCCACACACACGACGCCGCGTCTTTGCGCCCAATTGAGTTTACAAGCACTCACCCCCAAGACCCCTGACAAGGGGATTTGCGCGGCTTCTCTATACACCGAGACCTCTCCGCGTGTCCGTGCTACAGTAGGTTAAGTGGCTTAAATATCGATCTGTAGGACTGGGCGATGGATGATTTGGCACGAATGACATTGCTTGAACTTTGGTACTTTGGTACAAGATAACTAAAGCTCCAGTTGGTGTATAAGCTTTTATAAGTTTTTTATTGTACGTTTGCATAAGTTTTAGAGGTTTCCAAAATTCTTTGGTTTTCTGAACTTTTTCTTAGTAAACATAGATTTATTTTTCTACCAGTACAATCTAATTCGTATAACATATTTTATTTAGCATTCACTTTACTAGTACGGTGGTTTTTTCAGTCCACGACTTACAAATTCGCTTTAAAATGGGGGGCTTAGGGTTCGTAAAAAATAGGTAGTTTTTTGCAGTTTTTATATAATTGTTTGTTTTGCTCAAAATAAATAAAATATTAATTCAGTGCAAAGAGATAAATTAATTTTCTTCAAATGGTGACTCCAACATTTCTTTAATATATGTCTTGTGAATTTGGGGAAGGCCAGGCCTCCACCATGGTTCGGATCCCGCGTTAAACTGTAGGTCCTCCATTTAATCTCACAATCACACTACCATCACACATTAGCGTAATTGCGTATAAACCGAACGGGTAGTAAGACACGGGGATAATAATAATAATAATAATAATAATTTAATGTATGTCGAGGGTTTCCTAGAATTTAATGACAATTCTTTCTCTTCATTAAAAAGTTAGTCATCTAAAGCTACACTCATGACAATTCAAGAATCGTTTATATCACCATGTGAAGAAAGTTAGGGTATATTTTTGTATAGAAGTAATGTTTGATTTACTTTAGTCAAAAAAAAAAGATTTGCTATAAAAACTAAAAAAACACTTGCCTTTTATAACTTTCCCTGCACCTGTTTTGGCTGGTAAACCTCAACATCCATCTTAATAGTAGCTGATTATAGACACCAGGACGAACTCATTCATACACAAATATTAAATTATTTCAGTTCCATCTAGGTTTGAATCAGTGTATTCTAACCACTCTACCATAGGTAGGGGATGAATTCTGTGTAAATAATGAATGACTCACTAGATCTTAGAACAGATCTAGTTATAGTAAGTAAGTGGCAGTGTTATTTTGGGTCCGAGGTCCGTGTGGTTAAGACGTTAAACCCGTGGCGACATTGTAACGTGGTTTCAGGGGGTAGTTTTAGAAGGGTGGGAACCCACCCCTCGTGTCCAATCAAGGAGAACAAGCCCACACAGCTCGAGGGAGAAAAGGGGGGGGGATGAAGATTGAGTGTAAGTAAGTAACCAACCCAAAAACCTCCGGATATACCAGGAGAACAGAGAAGGGCGATAGAATAAAAGCTCCTGGGATCAGGGCATCATGACTCTACAGGAGGTATGGTAATTAGAGCCGCGCTGGGACTAACAGGGACAGAAACTTATCCTCGCCTAGACTATCGGCCGGGGAGCAAAGAACCTTAAGATAGTAGTTTTGGAAAGTTTCTAAAAAGTTTGTTGTGTTGGTGTTTTTGTTGTATTTTTTTTTCAAGAACATAACACAACCGAGAAATGAGTTTTTGTAACTTTCTGATTATATCATGCTCCGAAATAAATTCATTCAAATTGCTTTTGATATGTAAGATATATTTGATAAAGAGATAAAATATTGTTCGAATTAATTAAAACAAACACAATTATATATGTGAATGACTTAAGGTGGGAGTTAAGGAGACGTAAAAAAAAAAGGTTATATTTTTGAACTTTTTGTATCGAAATTGTTTATAAATTTTTTTTTGTCAAAAGAAATCAAATATTTTTCCATTAAAAACATATAGTTTAATTTTCTCCACAAAGTGACCTCAATCATTTTTTTAAAATATCTGTCAAGGAAGGGTGTCCTATAATTTAATGACGACTTTTTCTTTTTATTTAAAAAGTTTCTCATCTAATGTCGATATGCTCTTGACGGATATCCAACAACTGCGGATATAACTACGAGAAGAAAATTAACCTCTTATGTTCCTTATCGTGGCCATATTGTGTTTTGTTTGGTCAAAAAAAAAAAAGTGTTGCTATTAAATCTGCACTGACCTTTTCTC
>CABEEJ010008108.1:4082-24607 GCA_901482245.1 Timema douglasi
GGGGGGGGGGGGAGTTAGTATTCGAGAAAAGATTTCAACAAAAGAAAATCTGGCATGTACTGTACATGCCCTACAGTAGTTTGAGTTAACATTATGAAGAAAGGAAGACTGACCTCAAAAACAAAGTAATTATTTAAAAAGAAATATTGTCTTTCTGACTTTAACTTGAACTATTTCAATAATGTTGGTCAGTAATTTTTAAACGTAATTATTAAAAACAATATATATATAAAAAAAAATGCTATCCAAAATGTGCCGCCCCTAGGCCCTAATGGCATGACAGAATTGTGTTTGCTTTTTCAAATAGTCTATTAAAGTTTATATTAGATCTTAAAGAATTTAGTAACAAGTACGGTAATTTAACCTCAAATGATCTTTATTAAACTATCACACAAAGACTTCCCAAATCCCAGATACACATTCTAAACAAAATCGTTACGACAATTTTTGAAAATAATAACCTATATCTGTAAAGATTACATAACTTGGTCTATCATTATTTGTACAAATTAGCGCCAAGCTCCAAGATATGTCTGCCAACAAAGTTTAAGGTCATAGATTCAATTCTTGACATTGCTAAACAATGAGTCATGTGTGAAATTGAGAATTAATGGGGTTAAATTAAGGCCATGGGAAAAAAGATTTATTCAACTATCAACTGGGTTTAAAATACTTTATGCTACCTAAAATTATCACAAACAACTTTCATCACTTCGTCAGATTATGACATATTTGCCCCACAAAATCTATGACATGACCCTATTGGCTATGGAATTAAATTAACCTAGAAATATAACCGGCTCGGTAGCGTAGTTAGCTACCGTAAAACGCTAGCTTTGTTTTGAGCTAGACTGCTGAGGATGAGGAGATCGAGGTTCAATAATTATTTTTTTTAAATTGACAAAATCGAAAGCCTTCGCACTAAGTTAGAATTGTGGGATACTCTAATTATCAGTGGTTTGAACGAAATGTTTCCAAATGCTAAGGAAGCAAGCGCAGAAAAAGAGATCCAACCTCTAATCTTATAAAATTTTAAGTTGCTTCTAGAACAAATTAGTATATACTTTCCTGATTATATTTTACTGTGCAACCATTGGACTAGACACGTAATCCATTTTCTGCTGTCGCGGCGCGTACCCAAAACAAAAGTGTGCCACAATACAAGGGTAATCTGTCTTACAAGCCAACACTCACTCTAAGATATTTTCCCTCTTTATCTTTTAAACTAGTTTCTAAAAAAAACACTAAAATAAAACCTTTTCTCGGATCATTGGACCACTGATTTGACTCACTCTTTGCCTTAGTTGGCAAAAACCAAGAAAGTCACACTGGTGATTTCATATTCGGCTCTCTTTATAGATCTTTGACGCTGCGATGCACCTTATAAGAACTTCTGAGGGAAAAACTGATAAGACATTTTACCTGTATCAATCACCTTCGGTTAGTTGCCCTTCCCCAAATTTGAAAAATGTTTTGTATTAGCTTACCTTTATCTAGTCTTTTAATTTAGTCTGCAGATTTTAGCTTATTTTTTGCACTCGATGTGATTTAGTTTCCATCAAAAACACAAATGACAGCCACATATGAAACACTAACGGTACACTAGGTACACTAAAAATAAACTTTATCGTACTGCACTCAACATTCAGTGAACAAAAATAAACTTGGTAAAATAGATCACCTTGAAAGAACAAGAAAATTGGACTCTTCTCTTTCCACAACTAAAGTTGAATGTGGCTAAATGTGTATATTTATTGGTGTGATCCGGGGTGCGGTGGAGAAAGAAGAGGTTGTAAGTAGCTGCGTGTGGGAGGGGGATAAGAGGGGTATTTCTAGTAAGCGCCACTATTAAGTGGTGGGTTCGAATATATACGCCCTTTTTGGGGGACTGACTTGAACTACACGAGTATATAAAAACTCAAGACTATCACGATTCTACTGTATATTATATTATACATAAACTTTTTACTATTCAATTTCCACGCCTCTACAATTAAATTTACTGTTCCTACACATAAATGATAAATAAATTATAAAAAAATGAACCAGTTAAAAAAATAATTGATGTTTCAGATGTTTCATTTGTTTATTTTAAAATTATATAGCCATAATGCATAGCTACATAATATTTTAATCCAAAACAGTTTAAATCGGTTTTAATATAGTGATATTTTAGGATAACTATTATTGAAGAAAATACATTCTCCCACTTAGGTTTAAGTAGAATTTTGGATAGTGCTTTGCCGTTTTAATAAACGAATGGTTTCTCCAACCACCTTATACACTATTTTGTATAAAATACGTGATTACTATCTCATCACTAACTTCCTGGCACTTAGTGAGTTAAAAACACAACTTTCTTTGTTTTTGACAAAATAAAGAAACTACAAACAATATTTCCCTGATTGGCCAAGACAAGATAATACGGCTATATTGTAAGACATTCACCTAACAGGTCAAGGCAAGATACTACAATTGTATCACATGCCAAAATGTATGGACCAGGACAGGATAACATGGCTGTACTATCAACGTCACACCCTGGTTTCACTACCGTGCTTGCGGTGTTTCTTCCTCCTCGGAGGCCTCCCCCTGGGGGTTATTACAGGCAACTGGGGTTGCGGGTAGTACTGGATAGGGTGGCACTTAACAGGGGCAGGTTTGTATGGCCCGACCCTCCTCAGCACTGCCCTCCATGCCTTCACAGTCTTGGGGGACCAGACCCATACGACAGCGGTGACTCCCACCACCAGTGACATAAAGAGGCGAAGTAAGAACACCCAGAGGCTGGGCGTCCCGTGGCCTTGAAGCCATTGTTCACGTGACCAATATTCGTGGGCGAGGCTCACTGACACACAAGACGCGGGGACGGCGTACAGCGCTGCCAGGACCCCGAGTCGGGTCGCTTCATGGGGTCTGCGGGGAGGCACGGGACGCCGCCGAGCCAGCGTAGCTAGCCCCACCACAAGCAGTGTGCAGCCGATCAAGAGATGGCAGCACTGTGGCACCAGCATGAACAGCAGTAGAGAGCGGGTGCTCTGACGGCCAACCAGACACGCTCCTAGAACACACAGATGTACATAACTGTTAGCGTGTTGACCAAGAGATGGCTGCACCAGCATAAACAGCAGTAGAGAGCGGGTGTTCTGACGGCCAGCCAGACACGCTCCTAGAACACACAGACGTACATAACTGTTAGCGTGTTGACCAAGAGATGGCTGCACCAGCATAAACAGCAGTAGAGAGCGGGTGCTCTGACGGCCAGCCAGACACGCTCCTAGAACACACAGACGTACATAACTGTTAGCGTGTTGACCAAGAGATGGCTGCACCAGCATAAACAGCAGTAGAGAGCGGGTGCTCTGACGGCCAGCCAGACACGCTCCTAGAACACACAGACGTACATAACTGTTAGCGTGTTGACCAAGAGATGGCTGCACCAGCATAAACAGCAGTAGAGAGCGGGTGCTCTGACGGCCAGCCAGACACGCTCCTAGAACACACAGACGTACATAACTGTTAGCGTGTTGACCAAGAGATGGCAGCACCAGCATAAACAGCAGTAGAGAGCGGGTGCTCTGACGGCCAGCCAGACACGCTCCTAGAACACACAGACGTACATAACTGTTAGCGTGTTGACCAAGAGATGGCAGCACCAGCATAAACAGCAGTAGAGAGCGGGTGCTCTGACGGCCAGCCAGACACGCTCCTAGAACACACAGACGTACATAACTGTTAGCGTGTTGACCAAGAGATGGCAGCACCAGCATAAACAGCAGTAGAGAGCGGGTGCTCTGACGGCCAGCCAGACACGCTCCTAGAACACACAGACGTACATAACTGTTAGCGTGTTGACCAAGAGATGGCTGCACCAGCATAAACAGCATTAGAGAGCGGGTGCTCTAACGGCCAGCCAGACACGCTTTGTGGACACATGATAATTGTTGTGTTTATCAAGAGATGGCAGCACCACCCAAAGCCTACTATAACCTACGAGGCTGCAACTAGGATTGGTTACGTTCAATGATCTCAATAATATAACTGGATGAACATTTGCGGCTAAAAATTTTCGAGCTGCCATTTGCACATAATTGTGTAAGAGATAAGGAAACCTTCGGGTATCTCGATCTCTCTTACACCATTAAAAAGCAATGTGGCATTCTGACATCGCTCATTAATTTGATTGAATATAAAAGATACATCACTGTGCGATTAGTTGAATGAAATAATTGTGTTAGTAAAAGCTTTTAAGAGCATAAACAAAGTTCGAAATTGGTGAGTTTTTCCTTTAAATAAGTTGATGTAGGCTAATATATACGACGATTTTGGAATGAAACTCGTTTGGAAGGCTTTATCTCGTACCTTATAGTAGTGTTTAGGTAGGATAAAAGAGCTTCCTGAAGGAAGTTTCTACTTCCATTCTAAATGGCCGTTCATCCTACCAAAATACGAATATATGATAGAATTCTGGTATAAAATAAAGCCTTAAAGATTAAGATTCCTACTAAAATCAGGGTTTAGTAGATACCGTACTTTCTACAAGCCTATAGACTAAATTATCGTTTGAACGTAAGACTTCTACACAAAGTATGTCAGTCAAACAAATGAAATAGTTTTTTTAGCTTGTGTCATTATAGTTATTAAACTTCCAACATAAAATAGTTTCTGAAAGCAATATACAAGATATGAGCTAGTAAAAAAAAATAAAAAAAATGGTAATATAATAATACTCTCTGCAATCCTATAACCTAAGTGGTCGTTTGAACGTATGACAGCTACACAACGTTTGTCATTCAAACAAATTTAATCAAGTTTTAAGATACCTTATTCATTATATTTATAGAATTTTCAATATAAGTGTAGTCTTGGCAGACTGTAAACAACATGGATAATAATTACATATTTAAATATATTAAAGATTTTATTCGTATTTGTACAGTTTTACCTGTAAAACTGAACTGTATATCCTTTAATGTAAATGTTTCTTCAAGTAAGTGTGGTGTAATAATTCATTATTTTCAAAGAATAACACTTTTATTAATCAGAAACATGTTTTCGCATAAGACCATTCATTAAAAGAAACCGTTAAATCTGTCTCCTCACGATGAAGCAGACGGTAAACTCGAGTGTCACGCTTTGGTCCTTGGCAATGCGTATGTTTATGTCCGTGTAGTATAATATAGAGATCACTGGTTACGTCACATGTGTTTTCCATAGAGGAGCCGGTCATTTGTTGTGACGTCAGAGCAATGGGAATGATCTAGTTCCAGGCAAGGAGTATGTGGTAGGCTTTGTACCAGCACGATCAACATTGTAGAGTGGAAAATATTATTATATCTTAGTTTGCGCGGATAAAAATCATTTTAAAAATTAGGCTTAGCTTATGTCGTTGGAGCTTAGCGCCAAATGAGTAATGCATAGTGTGTACGTTTTTGAAAATTTTAGGGCTTGCAAACCGCACGTAGTGGGGCAGGAGGTTCCTAAACGCTGCATATATTGTTCGTTCACGGTAGGAGTTTACCTGGAAAAGGACTTTTTTCCCTACCAGAAATCTATTATATAGTAGGATATCGGTAAGAAAAAAGACCTTTCAGAGGTAAACTCCTCCCGTGAATGAAGTATAGTAGAATTCAAGTAGAAGATTTTTTTTATACTACATATAAAATACAAAAATATTTTCTTTTGATCAACATCAACTGTATATTGTATTAGTGTAATTTTGAAGGTATTGATACTATATTTGTGAATAACACATGGCTTGACGAAAGAATATATTGAAGGAGTTTATTTGTAATTAGCATTGCTGGCCAAAAATAAAGAAGAGTCGAAGGACATTATGAACCAGCTAGTGGCGATAGGGAGAAGATATGTCGTGGAGATCAACAATGAGAACTCAAAGGTGACGGGGGAGTCCAACAAATGAAGAGCCATTGAAAATCAAAATTGGAAATCAAGAGTTGAAAAACATAGAACAGTTCAAGTACCTGGGAAGTCTGCTGACAAAGGATGCTTACTGCAACAAGAAAATTAGGTTGAGGATCGCTATGGCCAAGGAAGCTTTCAATAACAAGAGGTTAATGCTGACCAGCAACTTGAGTTTGAAACTGAGGAAGAAACCGATGAAATGCTACATTCGGAGCATCACGCTGTATGGAGATGAAACTTGGACTCATAGAAAACTACGTCATAGAAGAAAGGGTTGAGAGAAAGAGGAACTTAAGGTGGGGTGAAAGAAACGCGAGAAAAGGCCAATGTAATTGTAGTTTTTATAGAAAACATTTTGTTGACCAAAATAAGTAAAATATTGCCCCAGATGAAACATAAGAGTTTAATTTTCTTAACATGGTGCTATTAACATAACTTTAATATCTGTCATAAGTATAATGGCATTAGATGACACACTTTTTACATGCAGAGAAAAAATTGTAATTAAATTCCAGGACACCCTTGACAAATATTCAACAACTGTTGATATTACTATGTAAAGAAAAGTAAACTAGATGTTTGTATTGGAGAGTTATTTGATTTCCTTTGACAAAAAAAAGTTTTGATATGAAAACTGCAAAAAATACTGCCCCTAACTCGCTTTCACTCCCCCCCCCCCCCCCNCCCCCCCCCCCCTAAGGAGGAGGCAGAGGACAGGGCGCAATGATGGTCTAAGTTCACTGAAAAATCTTAGGAGGACCAGGTTATGAAAATGGCTTGGGTGTATGAATAGAATAATTTGTTCTTATAATTAATTATCTATCGAGTAATTTCATTTTACATCTCCTTTTTCTGTTTTTCCTTAGAACGTGAATTAATATTCACGCATGCGCATACAATGCGTTATTTCCATGCTTATATTGTTTTGTTACTTCTGGTTCCTTGCCACGTGGGTGAAATGTAACAAAGACTATCAATGTAGCAGGGTGTGATGTTTGATACGACAAACTTCCGGCCCTTCCTTCTTCAGTAGCTACTAAATCAAACCACATCGCTCACTATCTGCTGCTGGTGATGGTGACATTGACGAGGACGACTACACAAACACTGACTATAGGAACCCTACAACACCATCTTGGACCTGTACAATGTACACCTTGGAGGATATATAATGGAGAGGAACTTGCATGGAAAACTATTAGGGGATATATGCTGGACTTGAAAAACAAATAAGAGGCATATAAACTCATAAGACAAAGACTGGAGAGGAGGTTGAAAAATAAATATGAATCATGGAAAGCTACAACACGATATATAATGAAGAGTAACTAAAAATGTCGAAATCTTATTTACTTCGGTTTTGCCCCTGCTTCAATTCTACACCCTGGATAGAGAGGTCATCATGGATCCGATGTATATGTATCTTACCACAAATATATTTCCATCTTGGACCCATGCAAGCTGCACGGATAATCTAAACACACTAGTACAATGGTTCCCAAACTGTGAGTCACGAGCCGATTTTGGTGGGTCACGAAAAGAATTGAAATGTGAACATTTTGTAATTATTTGTAAATATAAAAAAATATGACAAAATAGGAAAAGCGAAAAAAACAAACAAAAAATTAAGGAAGGAGGAAAATATGGCGAATAATATATAAATACGGGAATCGAGTTTCATGTTCGTGTTTGTGCCGCCTTCTAAAGCAGGATATGCAACCCAACACATGCCACTAGTGTTGCCATCTAACGATCACAGCGGTGAGTCCAGCCCGGTAACAACAACGCGTATGTCAACTTCAAAGCTATCTAAACCAAAGTGGTTGTAAATTGCGTTAGTGGAAATATAACATCAGTGTTACTCGCGTTGTTTAATTTTGTCTCGTCAGAGTATATCCTCTTTGTTGACACGTAGGACACATTGATTAGTGGTTGACAAAGAATCCGACGACAACGCAGAATGCTGGAATTGAAATAAATAAAAAAGTAACTGCTGCGGACGAAACGGTCAATCAAATAAAAACATTCTATGAAAAAGAACCTTCAACAGCGAGTTACAAGCAACCAAAACAAGCACAAGTATCGAGACAATATTATTACTATTACTTAAAAATCAGATTTTCAAGGAATGGTGACGAAGAAGATTCACGGCCGCAGTGCGTTGTTTGCTGCAAATAACTTACAAAAAAAAAGCGTGTGATCGAACAAATTGTGTCAGCATATTGCGAAGGTGCATCTTGATTTGAAAAACAAGCCACTCGAATTTTTCTAAAGGAAATTGGCAGAGTTCAAAATGGGGAAAAGGGCACTTTCACATTTCACTAAGATCAATGAAAAAGCTATGCATGCCTGACACCAGATTAATTTGCGATTCGTGCAAGCTAGCTGGAGTTATGTTTGGTGATAACTGATAAGAACTCGAAATAAGTCGAAACTATTACGCTCTCCAATAACACGGTTTCTACATATTTAGCACAGTTTTTCATTTTTATAGTTTTTCAAGAAAAATAAATAAATTTAAACTTAAAGAATGTTCAGTGGCCAAGTTAAGTGTAAATCCCCCAGCTTAAAAAAAAGTTTTTTTGTAAACTCCAGTTAAGTTTTCCTTGGAAAACAGTCATTTTCTAAGTACAATAAAAACAGTTTTCACAAAAAAAAAATCAAACATTTTTTAAAAATATTTCAAATATTCAAAAAGTATTTTTTTTGTAAACTACCCTCAAATTATTTATATTTGTTAAAAATAAATATATCTTCTTATTTATCAAGATCAACAATTAACAGACACCCATTTAAATAACATATTAAAACACCTTTTGAAAGATTTCGAATTTTCTAAAATGTATCATATGTAAGGGCAAACTAACCTAAAATTAATATATTTTATAAAAATCAACATGCGTTATTATTAAATCGTGTAAAATAGTCCTCAACTGGCAAAACTGTTAAATATATTTTCAAAAAAGCCACTTCAGAGGCAGAATTGTCCAAGGCGTCAATTTCCTGTTAGACTGGCCTGCTGGAGATGGGGAGATCGGTGTTCGAATACCGGTCATGTCTACTGAGGGTATTTTTCCCTGAATAGTTTTAGACTCTCCTTCCACCATTAGAGTAATTACCATAGATGCGTATAAGCTGGACAGGCAGTAAAACGCCATGATTACATTTTTTTCTTTTTTAAATTACAATTTTTCAAATATCAGTAATCAACATTACTATTAAATGAATTGTTTAGAAAAAACAATAATTACGAAATTATTTTTATTGTAAATAACTTGCCAGATACTCATTTTGAGTCAAATCGTTAAAGCTATTTTTTTTTAATATCAGTCTTTGTTAAACTATACTTTAGTGAATTTTCCCCTAAAAAAACAAGTGTACATTTCTATTTGTCATGTTGAAAACTCTCCAGATTTACATATTTAACCAAACCACTAGAGCCATTTTCGAAAATCTTTTGAATTTCCAGAAATGATTTTTCATTAAACTACATTAAAATGAATTTTTACTTAAGTGTACAGTGTTATTTGTCATATCAAACACTAGCTAGATATACAATTTAAACGAAATTGACAAAGCCTTCTCGAAATATTTGTAATTTTTAAAATTCACTTTTAAATAAACTACTGTTATTTTAAGGTTTAGTGTCAAAATCATTCAAACAATTTAGTATATATGTTCAGAGACAGACAGAATTGTAAAATTCACTTTTTTAATTCAGGGGAAAATAAAACGTAAAGCTCCATCATGATCTCGAGGTTGAAAATGTTCATAAGACACAGGTATATCAGAGTTAAAAAAAACAACAAAAAACTTGTGTAAAAATGTTTCCAAACAAGACATTAAAACAGTATATTTATTTCTACTGTAAAGTAAATTAATTATTAAAGTGTAAAACATTGCACGAAAAATTGTTTGAAACTAAAACACATTTATAAACTTTGGAAATCCGTGAGTATAATATGACAATATAACTTTGTGTTATAATTAATTATTCTTCTGGATAAACTATTAATGTTCAAAACTTCATGTTTGAGTGTAAACAATACATTAATACTATCATAGGAAAGATCACAACCTTTTTTGGGGAAGCAAGGCCTGCGCTGAGCTTGGCCCATTAATTAATTCTGATCTTATTTGTAGGCCTATTGATTTTTTTTGCAAAACTATTAAGGTTCAAAACACCATACTTGGGTGCAAAGTGGTGCAAATAAAAACTTTTAAATTGGCATTAAAAGAACAACATTTTAATATTAGGGGGCTACTCTTAACTTTCCCCACATCCCCGCATAAAACAATCGTACAGTCTCTGGGGATGGTTTGTAAAACTTAGTACTTGGGTGCCAAATGGTGCTTGATAGGTGAAAAACGATGGCATATTTACATTCTTAATTTGAGGTTGTGGGGGATGGAGGGATAGTGTGGGAGCAATTGGTTGAATATCAGAATCCGTGAGAAATGTGTGATACAATATTGCGTTTTTTTTTTATTAACTGATGCCTTAACTTCCATCATATTTGTGATAGAAAGGCCTACACTGTATCAAATTAAGAACAGTTAGATTATCTACAATAGTTGTATAAAATAAAATGACCGTAAACATGAAATTAACATAAAATATCCAGAAATATATACGTAATATAATTTACCATTTACGATGTTTCTGTTATTTAAGATTGTAGTAAATTAATTTAAAATTTAAGATGTCTTACTAGAAACAAGGGCTATAAAGTATTAGTTTTACTTCTTTTTATTTTTAGATAAAATAGGACTTCTTTTTTATAAAAATTGAGGAGCATGTTGCCAAAAATGGAAATGTTGCAGTTGTGATTTTTTAAATGTTTCTTATCATTAACGTGATACCAAGTGTTTTTATTTTGTCTCAGGTCAATGAATGATTAGATTTGAAAGCGTAATCCCAAAAAGATGATTAATTTTAATTATGTATGATAAAGAAGAATCTTTGCCCCCCCAAAACTCCCAAAATGGACATCAATGTATGCATGATTTTTAATATTGCCTCAAAAGAAGGTATTGTTAAAACGCTGGTACTCATCAACGTGTACTACAAAAAATCAAAGAGCTGGCCCAACTCCTGGATGACCTATGCATGGTAGCGAACCATCGGCTGCGTGGAGTTAGTTACTGCCCAAAAATTTATTGAGGGAAGAGATTCTTGGCATAGGAATTGGTTCCAAACTGTTACTCACAAAGGTAAACTTTACCGTTTAAAACAAAAATATGAAAAACAAAAAGATGACATTAAAATGTGATCAACTTAAAAGTGATACAGGGAGCAAAACACGACTTACTCGTTCTAAGTGTGTGCCTTTCAGTAACCTCTTAGAAGACTGTCGGTTGATTGAGTCCAAAAAAATCTGCGTGATGCTATCTACAAAAATGGGAATGAAGCTTTAAACATTAAACTCAACAAAGCTATCAATGAGGAAGATGGGCATGCCATTGATGTTAGATACCATTTTCTATGCTGGACCAAAAATGTAAGTAATATGCAAGGCAGGCTACGAACACTATGTGTAAAGACTCTAAAACAGAAGCTGCAACAAAAATTGAATTTATCAGTCTCATTCTTGAATGTCTACAAAAGTGGGCTATAAATATGGCTGTCATCCAAACCACTTATGAAAACATACGGGCAATGAATAACATGGTTTATCCTACGATATCTCGGAAACAAACAAAGCAAATACTCTTTGACAACATTGGTGATATTGAATTCAACTGACCAGCTCGAAGAAACTAACTGAAAATAGCTTATTAAGAAAATGTTTCTATCAATGCAATATATCATTGTGGTAATGATACGGATGTGAACATGCGGTGCCTTTATGATGCAGCTCTTTTACTACAAAAGTGCATAAACTACGCTCAACAATGGAAGTTAACAGGAAAAATGTACACGCCTAAGGACCTTATTACACGGGAAGTGTATGCATTATTTAGATAGCTTGTTAGTGGGAGTGAAGAAATAATTTCTTCAGAAAGAAAACCAACAACCGCTGCAAATAAAGCAGCCATGAGTATCTCACAAACTGTTATGGCTATGATCTACAATGAGAGACAAATGTACCGTTTATGTACTGACAATATGCAGTGAATACATGTTAGGCCTCAATAAGTCGGCATAGGAATGGCAATTTATAAAGTCATTAAAAACAAAAGTATTGTCAATCTGATTCATGGATTGGGCTTCTCGATCAAGGTGTGAGGCTCAAATCGCGGTGTGATATGGATTATGTCTGCAGGAATAATGGAGTGTATTTATCTGCAAATACGGTCAAGAGCCGATATATGTTTTTCGCAGCAGACACTGTTGATTTTATGGAAGTTAACTCTAAAAAAAAAACAAAAAACATTTCACATGCCACAGCGTTTGGCCATTTATAAGCGAAAAGAAGCAGATGACAGTACACAAGTTCTTCAACAGTCGAAAACGTCTGAAAATTGTGCACGATACTTTTCTGACTGTTCAACTGTTATTAAATATTGTTTCATGCCATCCAAACCTATTCTGGAATTCAAAACTTATCCTGACTTCAGCTCAGCTTATGTAGGCCACCCTAATATTACTGATATTAACGTATGGTTTATAGGGAAGACATTCCACAAAATCGCAGGTGCTTCCCTGCAAGATGGAACACAATGTGTAAGTGAAGACATGAGTGGAAATTCAAATATTCCAACAAGGGCCACCTTCAATTCTCATATAACCACAGCTTTGCCAATAACTGCAGTTAATATTATCTCATTGATACCTGCACCACCAACAGAATTGTTAACTGTTCTACTTCAATTACAAAGTATTAACTATCTAGCAATGAATCCACAAAAAGTCAGTGCTTTGCCAGGATTCCATGCCTTCACTGGCTGTGATACCATGGAATGTTTTTCAGGAAAAGGAAAGTTGGGAATTTGTTGAAGAGGGAATAGAAAAATGTTTCTGCAAACTTTATATGCCACTATATAAAGCATCGACAGTGGGAAAAGTAAGATAGTATATTAAAAAAAAAGTCGAATCTGATGCCACCAAAGTTGTCTGCTCTAAAATTATCTATATTAAGGGCTATTTTATCAGTGCATAATTTGGAACAATGATTTTAGTGCACATCCAAATATACCATCTCCTTAACCAAGCTATGGGAAGCTAGTAACGGTTATTATGTCCCGAAAATTACAGACAAGCCACCAGCACCTTCAGAAATACTAGAGCTCATAAAATTCTCTTGGAAAACAAATTGTCTCTCCAAATTGTACTCCTGTTGCCGTAGTTTTATCTCCCGTACACCGATATGTGTTGTGTACAAATGATGGGTCTCAGAAGTGTGAAAACAGTAGCACTCTTTATTCCCATGATGATGAAGACGGTGATTGTACGACTTAGAATCACAGCATTTACAAACAATATTCTAACTTCCAGTAATAATTTTTATTGTGTATTTTTACTTTCTCCCTATCTTACAGGTAGAGAAAATATTGTGATCGTCAAAAATTGAACTCGAGATTTTGACGAATCTCGACGTTTCATGATCCCCCGAATCCGAAAAAGTGGTTTTGGAATTTCCGTCTGTCTGTACCCCAACTAGAGCCTAAACTATTTTACCGATCGGGCTAAAACTTAGTATCTAGGGTTTTTATAGGGTTTCAAAGAGGGATTTTTGTAATTGGATATCCAACCCTAAAATTAAGGGTAGTTTACTGAAGGGCAAAAAGAGAAAAAGTCGATTTTCTCAAAATCGGCTCTAACGATTTTGATTTAATTTCATTTCTAAACATTTATAAATACTCCAAACAAAATGGCTACTCTCAATATTTCGACAAAATGACTTTAAGGGCTCCGGTTTGATGCGTAAATTCTCAATTTGTACCATATCTGCGAAACTATTTGAGAAATGAAATTACTTATCATTACAAATATGTAGATCTATTTATAATACAAATATTTTAACCATAGCATAATTTTATAAAACCAATAACTTTCAAGCTACACACACACACACACACACACACACACATATATATATATATATATATATATATAAATACATTTTTCGAACATTAAAGGTAAAGTATTGTGACCGTAAAGAAACCTAACCTGAAATGATGATGGATGTCGACGTCTCATGACCCCCCGAACCCTAAAAAGGGGTCTTTGCAATGCCGTCTGTCTGTGTGTGTGCTTAAACTTAAAATTAAGAGTAGTTTAATAAAGGGCGAAAAGAGAAAAAACATATTTTCTCAAAATCTGCTCAAACGATTTTGATTAAAATTGTATCTAGGCGTTGATTAAGATTATAAGTAAACTGACTATTTTCATTTTCCCGTGAAAATGAATTTTACGATACTTTACAGAAGCTGAAATTTATCTCCGCAACTATTTGAGATACTAAATAGATTATCATTGCAAAATTGTAGTACTATTGAAAATAAAAAACTTTTATATGGAATATATTTTTATAAAACCAACAGTTTCTTAGATATTGGCAAATATATTAATACAATTTTGTGAGCTTTAATTTCAAAAAATATAATACTTGAGTTTTAACGCAATAATTCTCCAGTGCCATAGAATAATTAAATATAAGTTAGTATCTCAAAAATCTTATGTTATGTTTCCTTAAATATAAATATAAATATCCACTCAAATAAGTTTTAAATTTTCAATTTGAAATTAAATTGTATTTATATTTTGTTTTTGGCAACACGCGTTAAAGTTAGAGAACATTTAAATAGCGCAACAAATCTACAGCCAATGGGACCAAAACCCACTGCTACCCACCATACACTGTCCTATAAAAATATGATACGGTCACAGAGATAATGGTTAGGTCAAGCGCAGTATAGGAGTAATAAGTAGGTATATAGGTATAGGTAGGTAGGAACCATAAAGTTCAGCAATTTTTACAGTTCTATTTTAGCGTTAATCTAAACTATTGTGTCGATGCGTTTCAAAACAACAAAAATATTTTTCAAATAATTTAGAATTTTCTTTTGAGACAGTTTGTTCAAGGAATATCCGATCTAATTTAACCTAATCTTGGAGCTGTAATAACTTGCATTAATCTTCGTTAAAAAAATAAGCAAACTGTAGGCTTCCTACATATTTTAGTGTTGCTTGTAAACAAAAAAACACCTCTAAATGTGAGGTTGTAAATATTATGTAGTATTATTGAAAACTATCGCTTCATTTTGGCGTAAACTATATTTTAAAATTCAAGCCACTATTTAGATACAACTAGAGGAATGTGATGCATCTTACAGCTCGAGTGGATATAGTGGCATTATATTTTGAGCTCGTTTCCCCATTAGGGGTACGTCCAGTGACACAGCATGGCTCTCTGATAACGATTATTGATAACATTCTAACCCTGAACTCTCAGATAAGATAAATAACCAATCAATGACGAGATGGACTTTATATTCGCTAAAACATATCAATATTTGAGAACGTTACAAGAATAAATTAAAACAGAAATTAAAATAAGTTGGGGAAAATAATGTACAATACATAATATTTGTTAGAAATGTGCCAGTTTTTGGAAGCCTCTTATGTATACACGCTACAAATTATGTCAAAATTAAGATTTTATTATATTATGATCGTTGGTCATCTTGAAAAGGAGTAAAAATGTTCTACAAATTATTATGATCATCAAGACATTAGTACCAAATTTGTGTCTTTATACTGGTGTTTGGCTACAAATTATTTTAATTACCACCACCCCAACCTTAAATAGCTGGAATAATTATTCGAAGCTGGTTAGTTTCAAAGTAAATACCCATAATCCCCCCTCTATCCTCTGTTGTAAAATTTCATCTCGCCACCTATCTATAAACAAACAAGGAGGTGAAGTTAAAACTCTGTAAAAATTTACACACCACAAAGCTTCGTAGATTACTTGATTGCATCGGTTTTGACAGCTATGTTTACTAAAAGATTTTAAAAGCAGGAGGGGTAGAGAGAGGAAATAAACGGAGCTCCCCCCCAAGTTATTTAAAAGACGACGTTGTGATCTCCATGGACATTTATAGCGAACAGTTTGTTTACCAAGTGGCGCAGTGTGTGTGGCAATCAAAACTTTGCCCGAGGACTGTACCTTCTAAAACAAGAACAAAACAAACATGAACTAAAACGCTAGCGCTCGGGAGAGAGAGGAAGTTGAATATAAATTGTGAACAAAATCACCACAGGCAGACAGGCTGGGGAATTATGTAGACAGTTAAACAAACATGGCGTGCTGGTTAGTAAAAGAAAGAAGGGGGGGAGTAGAAAAAGTAAAAAAATATTGCTGCCAGCTTATTTGCATGATTTTAAAAGAAGGGGAATAAATACACAAAAATTACAACGTTGTCTTTGGTGCCAAGTATACTCTGCCGCCGGGCGTACAACAATAAGTAATTAAGAGTTTCGTCACAAAGTGTTTCAGTTAAGCTAAAAACCAACAAAGACGCTTATTTTGTTAGTAAGGGGATTTTCTGAATTCAAATTTCAAAAGAAGCCGGGGGATTTGGTTGTTAACTATATCGCTGAGGGATTTACATGGTTGTGTTTACCTGATAGCGATAAAAAGACGATTCCCTTTGAGAAGGAAAACATTTTATTGTGTGTGTATGAGCTTTATTGTGACTACTTGTTTTGTTTTGAATTTGAAATTAAAACTGCATACTTTTTATGTGTATTTAATTTGGATGTAACGTATCTCCCAACTCAAAACAAGGTTATTATGTTTCATGTCCTAACATTGTTACTTAAATACGAAGCAAGGTGCTGTGTTGTAAATGTTTTATTTGTGTATTTAGTTTAAAATTGTATTAAGATTTATCATATAATCAAAATCTGTGGCAAACACTTTCTAAATAACTGTTGGTCTCAAGGTTATATATTAAATGGTACGACACACTCATACTTATTTTCCCAAAAAGTATATTATATTTTGAAACAGAATTATTAAAAACTACCCTTAAATATATATTTAGAAAACAAGTAACCAGTGTTGTTTATCACATAAAACACTCCACAAATCCCTTTGAACAAAATCGCTAGAGCCATTTTTGAAAAGGTTTGAACATTCAAAAATCAGTAATCAATTAAATATCTTTAATTTTAGAACTAGACAAATTTAAATCAGATTTCGTCCACAGGTATGAGTAATAAACAAATATATATAGATGAACGAATCTCATGAAACCCGTTTCGACTGTAGGCTCAGGTACTAAACGTAAATTATAACACAATCTTTTTTAAGTTTAGGAACAAATAAAACGTCGAGATCCACCATCATCTCAAAACCAAAAACTCGCACGATAAAAAATACTTGCTCTTGAAGACAGTAACTACAAAGCTTTAATAAGGGTGATACATGGGAGAGAAATGATAAGCGTTGCAAACTTGTAGAAATCCTGAATTATTCACTTACTGGTTTGATATTTTTTAAATATATTTTCACCAAGATGCAGGCAAAAGTTTTGATCTGTTAAAAAGTTTAAATCTTAAGCTTAGTGTGCTTTAAAATAATATGTGATAACTTAACTAAAACAAGCTAAAACAATCCGAGACTATCATAAAAATGTTTGTTGTGACCCTATCAAAACAATACTTTATTCGATAGAGGAACTCGACGCTAGATATAGGTATATAACCTTTTGTTTTAATTTCAGAAGTATTTACAAATTTTAACGTAGAGAGTCAAAGATTTTTTTAAAAAGTTTTTTTAAAGTTTTTGCCAAAAAATTTATATTCTATAAAAAATGAAAAATACTTGCACTCCATTCTGCCGCATCTTAAGGTATTTGAGAACTATGAAGCGAGCTTTCCTCTTTACCTTGAGATAAGATGTTTCATTGTTTTCTTTCTCCTCTTTATTATTGACATGACAAAATGTTGTTGTAGGCAAAGGGCGAAAAAGAGCATAAGCTTAGACAGAATAGAGAAATAATTCCAGAAAACGTCAATGACCATTGTATTTTAAGCCGTGTGATCTGAAAGCGATTTATACTTTCTCGATGACCAATCCAACCAACCGCCTTAAGTTGTAAGTCCATATTGCCCGGAAAAGAGGCGCTCCAAATTAGGGAAAGTCCGATAGCCACCACCGATGTAAGTTCCAAGCGGACTCCGCAAACCTAGTAGCTCAACGGTAATTTACACGTAGACAAATCAAACTGTTTTCAGAAATGTTGTCGATTTTCAAAATGTATGAATGACGGCAAGGATAATAAAATCATGAACGGTAGTCTGAAACTTTGATGGGAGGAAAATGTGAACATTGATTTGAGGGAAGTTGTGTGTCAGATCAAGGATGGATGGAGGCAGTGCCATCTTAAGGAATTTAGAGGCAATGGGCCCTCGCTTCTATGAGACACCCTTTTAGTAGCTTTCTTATATTTTAATAAGATTATCGCATCAATTTTAATTTTTTGAAATGGTCGCATAAACTATTTAGGGGATGCGTGATTGAGGGCATAAAGAACTACTGAAACAGTTAAAATACTAAATAAATCTAAATATACAGTAAACTCATGATTTTATAGAATCCATAAAAAATATCAATATTTCTCTTTCCTCTCGCTTTCTGTAAGGACGCGTGAGGTTTGAATATTTTAACCCAAGGTCGACAACGGGTCAATCTCGCGACCATTTTCAGTCGATCGCGTAAGAAAATTTCATCGTCATTAAATGGAGCTTTGAGATTTCTAAACATACAACATTTATAGGCCTATCTGTTTGGGTCTACTTTCAAATAATATTTGAGTGTGGCCAAAATTACCTGGATCACTCATAATCTGTAATGTTATAGGAAGACCAAAGAGTTTAGTATGAAACATTGAATTTATTTTTATTAATTTTTTTCCTACGAAGGTTTGGGACACACACCAGCACACATCAATATTTTATGAAATAATGAATTTAAAATATGAGATTTATAGACAAAAATACATAGCAAAAGAAGAGTGGAGAGCCCTACTTTGGTGGCCGCATGATCTAAGGCGTTACTCTCGCAGTAGACTAAGCTACTGGTGACGAGGATATCGGGGTTAGATCCCAGTTGGGTGTACTAAGGATGGGTTATCCTAGAATGGTTTTTCGTTTTCCCTCCACGAAATGTAGGTACACTTCCTATGAACTCAATCTTCTTCCCTAACACATCAGAGTAATTAGGACATAGACGTATAGTCAGGAGCCCGAATGAGAATAAGACGCGGTGCTAATAACAAATAAAGTGGAGAAATGATGGATGACCGTGAAACCATTGATAATTTTATCAGTCAATCGATGTCCAAAAGGTTTGCTGACCCCTGTTCTAGATTATTAAACCGCACGCGGTGTATTCTCACTAGATGTTCTTGGTTCGGAAACTGACCGGCTCAATGTACGCCTTGACACCTCTAGATAAATGTGTGTGTGTTAATTATTAGTGGACGCTAGAATATATTATCTGGTGTTTGGTCGCCAGGTGGTTAGTCACGTGCGCTACCAACATTTGTGATGAGGTTATTATTACATACTATTTTTTTTTTAATATATTCATTTTATTTTTTATTTAAATTCTTAAATGCGGCTAACACATTATGAACCAATTATTTTCTCGATATGATCTTTGATAACAATTGAGTTTTGTTTGCCTTTCACACATCCATCTCTCGTGGCTGAGTGACTAATCCACCTCCATATTGGTTGACTTAAGAGATGGAGTGATTATTGGTCGACTGCAACACCACCAAACGCCTCGGAGTCACGGGGCTGTTTTCCAGCTCTGCGGTGCTCGAGGAAGTCTTCCCAACCGCGTTCGTTAGCCCGGGCACAATTTCTCCTCTAAA
This sequence comes from Timema douglasi, assembly GCA_901482245.1. Classification (NCBI taxonomy): domain Eukaryota; kingdom Metazoa; phylum Arthropoda; class Insecta; order Phasmatodea; family Timematidae; genus Timema; species Timema douglasi. The sequence continues at coordinate 23,844 of CABEEJ010008108.1, forward strand.
AAGATTTGCACCAAGGCCTCAATTTCACTGGGGGGGAAACGAGCGTAACATGGTGGATTTTTTTTAGCGCCGAGTCCTACTACCCGTTCTGGCTATACGCTCATATACTAACTGAGCCAATGGTGTTAGGGATTATGAAGGTTATATTTATAGTAAATGTACCCGAATTTGCGTGGGGAGTGGAAAAGCATTTAGGATAAACCACCCTCAGTACGCCCGACCGAGATTCGAGCCTTGATCTCACCGTCATCAGCAGGCCAGTCTACTACGAGAGTAGCGCGTTGGACCATACGGCTACCATGTCGGGTTCGGTGGATGCTGAAATCCAGTTCTTTCACAGGTTTTGTTATATCAGGGTGTCAAACAATTGAAACAACCAACTAAACAAACACAATGTTACCCTATCAATCTATCCTCTCAGCAGAAAGAGAGAAAATATGGCCTAAATGTCTTACTCTGGCGATGAGAGCTATATACAATTTGGAGAGGCTACTAATAAATATGTTACGTTTTACCTGATCGTTTATTGCCCCTTAATGGCCTGGATCGGTGGCCAGTTGATTTCTCGAAGACTAAAAATGTCTGTTTTTTTATTTTTGCTGTGAAAATTTGATCTTTGGAGGAAAAGGATGAGTTCAAAGGAATTTTAAATTCAACTGTTTCCAGTTTCAGATAGAAAATGGTTTTTGACTTTCTTATAAAAGAAAAAGTATTGTAACTGTGAACATTTTCTAGCTCAGTCAAAGTATCCTCCCCCCCTCCCC
>CABEEJ010008109.1:0-15454 GCA_901482245.1 Timema douglasi
GGGGGTTCCTGGTGAATACCAAACGTTGCGTGCTGCAGAAGTGAATAGGAAGCTTGGGCCAGTGTCGACATCCATCACTTTGGTTCAGTTGGCCGCCCTGTAGAAGGAGGGGTAGAATGGGTGAGGGGTATGAAGGGTTGGAGAAAGGGGTGAGGGAAGGGGGAGAGAAGGTTTTAACGTTCCCCGGGACTTCCCTTGGAGCGATACATCTCGATAGCTCGGGAACGATTTATTGGCCTAGGCCAGGATGGTGCAAGAGCTACCGCTGGACCAAAGATTCATCTCCTGGAGGGAAAGCTTGACTCGGGACTACAGCATCGGATGATACTCTGACACAGGGTTAGGCTGACGGTTAACGCACCTGACTTGCCCCACCCGAAATGACTGCGTCACATCCTTAATTTGGGAGTGTAAGGAACGCTAGATATGTTAAGTGTGTTTATTTTGCAATTCTTTCTATCAAAGCATTTTTTTTATTAAAATATATCAGTTATATCTTCAGTAAAAACATAAATCTTAATTTTCTTCACGGGTTCTTATATATATATATATATATATATATCAAAGGTACCCTGTAATTATTGATTTACAGGTTTTTCCCTCTTCATTTAAAACGTTTGTCATCTAATTCCACTATGCTCAGGTCAGATATTTAGCACCTATTGATATGGAAACGTGTCGGTTGTGCCATGGGGGAAATAATCGTGTGTGCTTGCACCCACTTTATATTCAAATCCTTCTTATTGTTTTAATGAAGGTAAATATTGGTATTTACAACATTTTTTTATGATATTTCTTTTCAAAAATATTAATATTTTGTTTTATTTTACCCTCAGCAGAATACAGATATAAGATCAATGATCAACATAGACTAGTCTAGCTTAACCTAACTTAACCTAACATATAAACATCCCTTCATACTAGTAGTGCTGAAACAAGGTGGATAAAAATATTAACGTAATATAGGCTTAAGTCCTTTTAATGACTTCCAGTTGTTAGTATCAAGGCTTTGACTCACCGACGGGCGCAAACACTAAAGGATTATTCTAGGCGGGTGCAAACACCCACTTTTTTTTGAAGGGGTCCTACCAAACACGGTCGCAAACAAAATACTCGCATTGACATCGCCATGTGAAGAAAATTAAACTCTCACGTTTCAACTGAAGCCATATTTAATTTATTTTGACAAAAAAAAAGTTTTGCTATAAAAATTGTAAAAACTGTTGTTTTTTTACTCGCGTCCCTTACTCTACTCAACTAAAACGTATTAATTAATTATCGTTATTAGGAACCCACAGAGAAGGGTAATATCTTGACAGTACTTAAGTACAACTTTCTTAGGAAAGGTTTAAAAAGGTTAATTGATCTACCTTCAAATCTACCTACTTCAATTAATGTTATATACAACTGTCACGTTTGATAAATATTATCAACACCTATAAAATTCTACTAATCTTACAGTAAAATTTTATCAACCTTGACCACAAACAAATTTGTTTACATTCTATAAAAGGTTCTTTCTGTGAAAATTGCACTATACAGGATGTTCAGAAGCTAATAGCACTAATTGCACATAGATTGTTTGAACTAAACGTAATACACATTCCCTATACACTTATATCCGGAAAACTATGTTAATACGATTAAATTGTGTTCAAAGTTTCGGCTTGCAGCGCCTGAAGAGCATAGCCGGGCAAGCATGCGTGTACAACAGGTTGCAGAGGAGTTAGGCGCACGACGACTGCAAATGCAATAATAGCAAAACACTTCCTGTGATGTAGGACGGTTAATGATGAGACTCGGAACGTATTCGCCTTTCTAAATGGACTAGTGTGTTGTTTACTACTAATTGTGGTATGTTCTGTTGCCCTGCTACAAGATGTCGAAGTGTGGAGTGCCGAAACTTTGAACATTATTTGATGGTACTAACGTAGTTTTCCAAATGTAAGTGTATAGGGGTTTTTCGGTGACCTGGTGGTTAAGGGGTAAGGTGTCAGACTTCTGTACCGGGGGTCCAGGGTTCAATCCTCGGTCCCGGCACAGATTTATCACCTCTGACAAGACGTGTATTAATCACAACTTGTGAATGTGAGGAATGCCAGGGTTCCACCGTGGTTCGTATTCCACGTTAAACTGTAGGTCCTCCATTTCATCTCACAATCAACATACCATTTATACATTAGCGTAAGTGCGTATAACCCAAACGGGTAGTAAGACGCGGTGCTAATAATAATAATAATAATAATAATATATAAGGAGTTTGTATTAATTTTTAACTCAAACAAGCTATATGTGCAGTATGGGCTATGAGTTTCCAAACACCACGTTTATATATATATATATATATATTCACAAGTCAAGTGATATAGATTTTAACTCTAATTATTTACATATAGACGACTTAGTTCCCTTGTATGTGCATGTGTTCACCACGTCTTACTACCCGTTCAGCTTATCTGAATATTTACTCTATAGGGATAGGGTAGATGACGTAAGAAAGACCGACATTTACGTAATATAACTATCATAATTAAGGAAATAATCTCAGAATACCCATCTGGGATTTTAAGCCCGACCACCAAATGAGCAGTGAACCAGACAAGACGAGACTGACGTCTTTTTTTCCTGAGAAACTTTAAAATCCACTTTGGTGGCCACATGGTCTAAGGTACTTCTATCACAGTAGACTATACAGCCCATGACGGGGAGATCAAGGTTCAAATCTTAGTCAGGTGTAATAAGGTTTTTTTTTTCCCCAAATCGTTTTACACTCTCCCTCTAAGTAAATGTGCATAAACTACCTACGAATATAATCTTCCTAATTCCTAAAACCATTAGCATAATTAGTACATAAACGTGTAACCCGAACGGGCAGTAAGACGCGGTGTTAACAAAGAAATCCTAAACATATATATCTATATATATATATATTATAAATTACTCTCTCGTTTTCTTGTTGTTTACTCTCCACATATTACTAAACGTCTATCCGACACCTTAGCCCAGTCCATATCGTGTCTATCCACTGAATTGAGGGTCCCGGGTTCCACTCCTGACATGGGATTCCCGAAAATTTATCATTGGTGAAATGTCAGTTTACCCTTTCATAGTGATAAATTAACGGCCGGTGACTGGGTGTTGTGATTGTCCTAGTCTTAAGTTACTAAAGTTAGATCATATAATGCATATGAAGCTACGACAGTCCTAGCAATCCGGCAGTGGATAATATATGTCTTGAATAAAAAAACTGACCCAGGCCACAGGCTGGAAACAGTAATGGATGGAAAGTAAATCTTACCAGCCATTTAAAATGCTGGCATTTTCTTATATTCGGATGGATCTCTATAAAAATATCTGGCCACGCCGGTGAAGTAATAGTGACAAAACATATTTCAATCGTTAGTGATGCTCAATAAACAAAATAAAATATTCATTAGTATTACAGTTTTGGAGAAGCTTTAATCCACAATCAGTGAATGGGACCACAATTTGGTTTTGTCGTTAGTATTAGTATTATTATTATTATTATTAATATTATTAGCACCGCGTCTAACTACTCGTCCGGGTTATACGCACTTACGCTAATGTGTAGTGTTAGGGTGATTGTGAGATGAAATGAAGGACCTACAGTTTAACGTGGAATCCGAACCACGGTGGAGGCCTGGCATTCCTCACATTCACAAGATGTCTTGTCAGAGGTGAAGGAAGGGTTTGGTAATCAAATAAATCTGTGCCGGGACCGAGGATTGAACCCCGGCCGCCAACACAGAAGTCTGACACCTCACCCCCTAGACCGCCAGGTCACCTTTTGTCGTTAGGGCTTTCGTGGGCGGGGTCGAGTTTTTTGGAGTCTTGGGATAAGATCATCGAGGAAAGTAAAATCTAGGGCAAATGTATCACAAATTTATGCGGAGGCAAAGTGTGAAACTATTTTTGTGTAAGAAACCCTCACCACATCACGCCGGGAGTCAAACCCCGACACTCCTTGTCACCATAAATTTAGACTAGCCTAAATTAACCTGAAATCCAGTAACACGTGATCACCAGTGAGGGTATTACATGTTTCTAAAGTGTTGAAATCATCATCTGGGGATTAACGCTATTATTTATTTATCAAACAATCTCAGTTTAAGGCAATTATATCTTTTTTCTCTCTTTTTTTTTTAGCAAAGCGTGTTACTAACCGTTCTAGTTACACGCTTATGTAATAATTACACTAATGATTGTAAGAATGAGGAAGGCTATATATAAATAGAGTGTACCTGCATTTGCATAGAGGGAGAGTGGAAATATATTTTGGAAAAAACACCCTTATTACACCCGATTAAGATTTGAACCTCGATCTCCCCATCTTCAGTGGTTTAGTCTACTGCAATATAAGTTTTCTTATTATTATAGCCCGCCTCGGTGGCGTAGTTGGCTAACGCACTTGTCGTGTTGAGCTCGACTGCTGAGGACGGGGAGATCGATGTTCGAATCTCGGTCGGGTGAACTGATCTCCCTCCACGCAAATGCGGGTTCACTTCCTCTAATTAAAGCTTCCCAATTCCTAATCCATTATAGTAATTAGTACTTAAAGCGTATAACCCGAACGAGTAGTAAAACGCGGGGCTAAATATTATTATTATATGTATTTTTTTTTACCTCCAGTCGTGTTGCAAATTCGTTCGTACGTCAGTGGATAGGAGAACGTTCTTATGATCCAGTAAACGCAGTCACAGCCCTGTGATCTAACATGTTCAGCCTCTCCGTCTCCTGGCGCGCCACCTGACTCCGTAATCCTCAAGTCATCACCTACACGACTTCTGTTCAAAACTTTCCCATTTCCTACCCTCTCCTCTTTTTTTTTATTCTCCCGCGTCAGAGAAAGTAGAAAATCCTGCAACTGGAAAATCGTGCCCGGGAGAATTGCGACTGGAAAATTCCAGGGGGCCATTGAGAGAGCGTTCGGTGACAAGGATAGTGTTCGTTCATGTGTGGTGTATGTGTGTGTGGGTGGGGTAGGTGGGGGAGGTAAAGGGTTTTTTTGTTTGTAGATTTTTTTTTTGTGTGTATTTGTATGCGGGTATTATTTAAACTGAAACTTTTGCTGGCCTTTGGTTTGGGTCGAGAGCGTTACTTTCTATTCTTCCCTGTTCTTCTACCTTTCTTTCTTTCAGATATATATATTGCTTGATTTTGGTTGAAAGAACGGTTTAGAAAATACAAAAAAACAAATTATAGCTACCATTGATCAAATATTATTATAATATTATTATTATAGTTATTTTATAGGTGGGCCCTATTGATAATATTAATCGAAAATGACAGCCGCAGATAACATTACTTGATGTATGAATATATTGAAATGGAATATATTGAAATGGTTTTAGTATTATTATTATTATTATTATTAGCACCGCGTCTTACTACCCATTCGGGTTATACGCACTTACTCTAATGTGTAATGTTAGGGTGATAGTGAGATGAAATGGGGGACTTACTGTTTAACGTGGAATCCGAACCATGGGGGAGGGCCGGCATTCCACACATTCACAAGCTGTGATTAATACACGTCTAGTTAGAGGTGAAGGAAGGGTTTGTCAATCAGATAAATCTGTGCTGGGACCAAGGATTGAACCCCGGACCCCAGTACAGAAGTGCGACACCTTACACCTAGACCCCCAGGTCACCACCATTTTTACCTTTAATAAATATACATAAAGATAACTTACGAATATCTACAGCATTGAAAATGCAGGTTTAGTACTTAATTTTTTGCTCTCGATATTTTGAATGCACCTAAGTTGTTTTTATGCAAACTTTCATACAGTCTTTGTGTACTATTACTACTTGATAGGTAATACATTCAAAACTATTCTTTGCAAAACTGATAATAATTTTAAAATGTCCATTATCTTCCCAAATACGAATATGTATGTGCAGTTATACATAAATAATAAAAATACTATGAAATCATTTATTTACAGAATTTAAAATGGTTTTTAAGAAGTATTAAATCTAAATATTTATTTTAATATCACAAAAACTTCCCTATGAAATAATGACATTCTTTTTTGGTGAAAAAAGTTACGTAACACAAGCTAGGACGGTGGAAGTGTCACACTAAATGTCTATTTGGGTTACAATGAGGGAAGGGGGATAAAAATGTTTGGAAAAGCATTTAGTGGTTTATGGGTGTCCACTTATTAATGTGAGGTAAGGAAAGTTCTCCTTTACGATCTGTTTCTGGTATCTTCAATGAGCAACTTTCTCAGAAGTCACCAGAAGTGTAACGAGTGTTATTCAACGTTTTGAGCAAACAGAAAGTTCCTCCCGCCCTTCTGATTTAACTAGAAGTTAAACTTATAGTGTAAAAGTGACTGAAAGAGTAAGTGTTGATGAGGAAGTAGTCACAGGAGATTATAAATGTGTTGGACTTTTGTGAAACTGTTAAGTATCTTCAGAACAATACATGTCTAAACGAGGTAAGAAAACAATATAATACACAGTAGCCCCATGGCTTCTTTGGTGCTAACTGACAGCTGACAGCTTTGAAAAGTTACGAGACAAAATTATGTATCCCTATTCCAAACCATATGTTCTACAAAAAATATGTGTTTAGCAGATGTCACTTCTGACAGTCAAAATTTAGGTAAATACCTAAATGTGAGCTGTGAGATGTCAGTCAGCACCAAATAATCCATGGGGTTACTTTATATACCTAAATGTTGACTGTCAGAAGTGAGCTGTGAGCTGTCAGTCAGCACCAAATAATCCATGGGGTTACTTTATATACCTAAATGTTGACTGTCAGAAGTCAGCTGTGAGCTGTCAGTCAGCACCAAATAATCCATGGGGATACTTTACATACCTAAATGTTGACTGTCAGAAGTCAGCTGTGAGTCAGCACCAAAGAAGCCATGGGGATACCTTATATACCTAAATGTTGAATGTCAGAAGTCAGCTGTGAGCTGTCAGTCAGCACCAAAGAAGCCACGGGGCTACTGTAGGCATTCTTTGGTCGTAACCACCATTTTAGGCTAAACTCATAACTATACCAACCATTTAGGGATGAGTAAGATAACATTCAGATGAAGTGCACCCACATTTGAGGGAAAACAGGGCTTAAAAGCATTTAGTAAAATCCACCAGAGGGCACCCGAGTGGGGGAATTAAGTTCTCGGCCGTAACTTTATCGCTGAACACGACGATATAGAACTGACTCTTTTTTCCCCATTATTTACGAATTCTTAGCTTAATATTATCTTATCCACCTAAATAAGTTAAAGGTCCCAGGTTCAATCCCAGATCTGGATGAGAAATTTATCGTCAGTGAAATGTGGGTTTCCCCATTAATGGCAATAAATTAACGACCGGAAGACTGCCTGGTGTATCCGCACTAGACTTAAGATATTCAGACAAAGTATGTTGAGAGCTTCATGTTGCTAAAGTTGTACGAGCTGCTGAAGGAAGCTTGAGGAATGTTAAGAAGGCTGCTTAAGTAGCCGATATTTTGCTTATAGAATGTTTCTATTGGGCTAAATGTTGACCAAACTTGTAATAATACTTTATTTTGTTGCTTATTAGAATGGACACGAAATTATTTCCATGATTCTATATATAAACTTAATCATAAAACATAAAAATTTGATAATTTTCACTATGGAAAGTCCACAAATCAACATATTTGGGCTTATCACGAATATCTGAATTCCCGGAAAACTAAAGGTAACTAGTATTGGAGCTTAGTATGTATATTTGTGAATCGAATAGAAGGGTCAAGCCCCAAGGTACAAGTTGGATTGTAATTTGTATTTTTCTCCTTCCCGGTTTGTTCTTCTAGTGTCGGCCAACTCCACGTTATACACATACCCACTTCTTTTCTGACATTTTTGATTTTTTTGATCTACTATTTTAGGGCTTTAACAGAGCAACGACCATACAATAAAACCATACTTGTAAAAACCATACTATAAATATAGCAGTACACGGCTCTATGCAGGGGTGGATCTTAGGACTGTGCAACCCAAAAGGCACTAGAGAATTTGCCGACCATTTTTCCTAACTAAATCTATAACCTTTAAAATCCCCGTTTCCCCCTACTACCAGTCATACACCAACAGACATATATCATAGGCACAAGTATTATCTGTGGAAGGACCGATAAAATGTAACTACATTATTTGATTATTTATTATATTGAGTTTTTAAAAGTAATAATAATCCAAGCAAAGACTTAAAAAAAAGGAAATAAATACTCTTACACTATCACAACCCACAGATTAAAATATTATATAATTTAAAAATATAAAGTCTGCTCTAGTAGATTGCAGAAAGGTTTACTACAGATAAATTATTAGCATTTACACAATAATAAAATAGCTAATAGTATCTTTCGCCTTGATTTCTGCCGAGTGAAATGGTCAATGATGCCAGACAAATCCTTTTTTTCCAATACGTGACTTTAAATTAAGCCGAATATCAGTGAATTGAGGCGATCCTCTGTCACGTTGGTATGCAGACACAGAAATTCACAACAATTACACACACGATTAAGCCATACAGTTATTTTAACTGTCTTAAAAAGTAAGTAATTTCTTTCGTAATTAAAAATTTGCCGTTCATAAAATCATCCGTTGTAGGCATATGCGTAAATCCGCCCCCTAACTCTATGCTTACAGGTGTGATAATATCACGGTGTCTGTGAGCATTTGTCAAGCTCCCTGTCAATGAACATATGGGGTGAGTATCTAAGGTCCCTTGGTGGATTATTAGCTAGACAAAGGTATCCTTCAGACAACGTATTATCAACGAATGTCTTGTGTGTCGAATATGACCGGTTCAATATATGCCTTGATATCTCTCTATACGCTTGTGTTTTTTAAAATAATTTATTTGGATTAATTAATGTAAACCTTCTTGACCGATTGGCTATAACAACACACGACTTATAAACTAATTAAAAAACTAGAACAGATGGAATAAACAGCCCCCAACCATCAATTCATCAGTGCGAAAGTGTAAACTGATTCAATTTTCGGCCATTCTAGTAATCGAACCTGGAACCTTTAATTCAGTGAATGGTTGCGCTACCAACTGAGCTAAAGTTTCATATTGTTAGCCATTGTTGGACGCTAGACTATATTATTATTATTTATTATTATTATTATTATTAGCACCGCGTCTTACTACCCGTTCGGGTTATACGCACTTACGCTAATGTGTAATGGTAGGGTGATTGTGAGATGAAATGGAGGACCTACAGTTTAACGTGGAATCCGAACCACGGTGGAGACCTGGCATTCCCCACATTCACAAGATGTCTTGTCAGAGGTGAAGGAAGGGTTTGGTAATCAGATAAATCTGTGCCGGGACCGAGGATTGAACCCCGGCCGCCAGCACAGAAGTCTGACACCTTACCCCTAGACCGCCAGGTCACCGACTCCGGTAAATCGAGTGCCTTTCCTGTCATGTGTTGCGGTGGTTGATTTCCAGGCCTCCAGGTAGGGTCAGCCAATGGAAAGTCATCCGCTTTGGTGGCCACATTGTTTAAGGTGTTACTCTTGCAATAGCCCGTACTTAAGGTGATTGAGGGATCGGGATTCGTATAGCTGTTGACTGTAATTTTTTTTAAATCTATCACCGCATCTTACTACCCGTTCGGGCTATACGCACCTACGCTAATGTGTAATGGAAGGATGATTGTGAGATGAAATGAAGGACCTACAGTTTAACGTGGAATCCGAACCACGGTGGAGGCCTGGCATTCCTCACATTCACAAGATGTCTTGTCAGAGGTGAAGGATGGGTTTGGTAATCAGATAAATCTTTGCCGGGACCGAGGATCGAACCCCGGCTGCCAGGAGGGAAGTCTGACACCTTACCCCTAGACCGCCAGGTCACCGTTAACATGTAATCAGGGTGGTATTTTCTAAATGATTTTTCACTCATCCTCAACAGAATGCGGGCACACTTTCTCTCTATTTAACCGTATTCATACATAGAAAATTAGTGTAATTAAGTAAATTCGCCTAAAGGCAATGCAGTTAATAGGACACAGTGTTAAAATAGAAAAAATAAAAAATAATTAATATCGCTGACATGATATCATTTCGTTTTTTTAAATGGAATAAAATGAAAAATGTTGAGTTTGTTCTGAGGAGGTTGCCAGATGGAACACAACGTAAGCTTCCTAAAGGATGGCCTCAGTTTCGAGATGGCAGTTTCCAATTGTTGCGGCAAACCGGGTTACACCTGATCCAGTCCTGACAGCCCATTCGTCAACATCATCATCATCATCTTTCTTGAGAGGATGGCCCGGAAAGATTGAGAAGCTCCCAACGAGAAAACACGAATACTACCTTGGGAACACTTTAAGAAAAAAAAGAACTATAGATCCTACAAATTAATCTTTAATAAGTTTTAGGTATTTAACTAAAAATATATATTAATAATAAATAATCTTATTATAATTTCGAATGAGGCACATTATTAAGAGGTCCTTGTCACTATTGACCTTAATTTTATTAAGGACTTAAGAAGATAAATACAATTTTATTTTAATATTATGTTTAAAAAAAACTGAATTGAGGGTAAAAATGTAAGCATTAAATAAATATTACAGTCAAATTTTCATAGGAATAACCTTATCTTACAGCTATAAAAAGTTACTATATCTACTTTCACGTATTCATACGTCAAGTCATGTAATCTACAGCTGTCGATTTTGAGAGATTATCAATAATTATAAAATTACACTTATAATATATATGACGAAAGAAAGATTTGTTTCCTTTGAAAATTGGATGGTAATTTACTAACCTAATAATCTCAACAACAAAATATTCGTGGAATCATCTCGGAATGATAGATAGACACATGAATCAAACCAGGAACCTTTGGTTTATCACGTCAATACTCTTGCCACTGAGCTATCCAGAAGTAGTTCCATGGCCACGGTCATTATAACTAAATATTTTATAGCAGAGTCTGTGATGAATATGTTTAAATCTTCAGCAACATAAAATCATTAGTGGTCAATTAAGATCGGAAACTATTAGATAAAATGCAGCCACCTTCTAATCAGAAGTTCTTTTTGCTGCCAATAGTACAATGTCAATAATTACCGTACAAATTCTCATATCATCCATCATATGCCTTAAAATAATAGTGAAGTATGATTGTAGTAATAGGATCACTCCTGGATAGCTCAGTGGTAAAAGTACATTGGCGAACTAAGCCAAGATAACCGGGCTGTTTTACAATTAGTTTATTATTATTATTACTATTATTATTAGCACCGCGTCTTATTACCCGTTAGGGTTATACGCACTTACACTAATGTGTAATGGTAGGGTGATTGTGAGATGAAATGAAGGACCTACAGTTTAACGTGGAATCCGAACCACGGTGGAGGCCTGGCATTCCTCACATTCACAAGATGTCTTGTCAGTACTATCTGTTGAATACAACAAATTTATGAGAGAAAAAAAACTCGGATTGACATATACATAAGCTTTTNTTCCCCACATTCACAAGATGTCTTGTCAGAGGTGAAGGAAGGGTTTGGTAATCAGATAAATCTGTGCCGGGACCGAGGATCGAACAATGGACCCTCAGCACAGATGTCTGTTACCTTACTCCTTAGACCACCAGGTCACCTTTTACAAGTAGATTAATTACTACATACACTGAGCAGGTAGTAAGTAAGACGTGGTGATAGTAAAATTATATTTATTTCAGTTTCAATTTTCCTTTATTATAGTGCTGGCGGTGACCTGGTGGTCTAAGGAGTAAGGTAACAGACATTTGTGCTGAGGGTCCAGTGTTCGATCCTCGGTCCCGGAACAGATTTATCTGATTGATAAACCCTTCCTTCACCTCTGACAAGACGTGTATTAATCACAACTTGTGAATCTGGGGAATGCCAGGCCTCCACCGTGGTTCGGATCCCACGTTAAACTGTAGGCCCTCCATTTCATCTCACAATTACCCTACCATTACACATTAGCGTAAGTGCGTATAATCCTATAGGGTAGTAGTGCTATTAATTATAATAATAATAATAATATTGTGCTGGTCAATGGTCGTAAGACCTGTAGCAGGCCAATACTGAAAAGTACACAAGTACCTTGTAAATACGTATAATTACATGCTAAAATAGGATAAATGATCATAGGTAAATAATTATATATACTGATCAATAGTTACGAAAAAAATGGAAATAATAATAAAAATAATAAAATAAGAGTAATTAAAAATAATTAAAGACTAGTAAAAGCATAAGTATTTAGAAAGCAATAACAATGAGCAAACAAGTAAAGTAGAATAGCTTAAATTAAAATAATTTAGGCAGAACCTCTACAGGCTAAATTAGTGATAAAAGATTTCCTTAAATAACTCTCTGAGCTTGGCTTTTCTTTTATGATAAACGTTAAATAAAAAAAATAATTGAGTTAGCGCTGTAGATTCAATTAATTATAGGGCTCACCTTGTAAGAGTTGTTTAGAGTAAATATCTTTGGCTCGAGAGAGGAGTGGCGTGGCTGTCTCTGTCTCATTTATTCAACTAGGAGAACATAGCTTGATAAACTATTTGCGTGTGTCTCTCAGGAGGTGGCATGAAACCCATGTATATAGCGAGGAAAGCTATAAACGTGTAGAGAATTGTTATTGAAATTCCAGCAACTGGAGATTAAAATCCCCCGGGATAGCTTCTCCAGTTAGAGGCCAAGGAGAAATATTTCCGTCCATACCTGGGTCACCGTGTCGTCATGGCGACAGGTTGAATTATCTCAAGTGTGTGACATGATGATTCTGATGGATAAATAGGGCCCGCGACCCACGACTGACTGCATTTGTCTTCCTTGACCCTCGACAATTTAATTAAAATCTGCTTCCCTCCTTTTTTTTCAGAGGGGAACCTCAATACAAATGAGATGTCTTCTAGACATTAATGGACATTTGTCTTTGTCAATCTCCCCCCTCACTCCCTCACTAATCCCATCTCCACTCATATAAGGTGACCTGGCGGTCTAGGGGTAAGGTGTCAGACTTCTGTGCTGGCGGCCGGGGTTCAATCCTCGGTCGCGGCAAAGATTTAACTGATTACCAAACCCTTCCTTCACCTCTGACGAGATATCTTGTGAATGTGGGGAATGCCAGGCCTCCGCCGTGGTTCGGATTCCACGTTAAACTGTATGTCCTTCATTTCATCTCGCAATCACCCTTCCATTACACATTTGCGTAAGTGCGTATAACCCTAATGGGTAGTAAGACGCGATGCTAATAATAATAATAACACTCATATAAACAAGAATTAAATTTTCTTAATATATGCTTTAGCTGACACGTATGCTATGATTTTGGTATGAAGAACAGTATCAGATATTTACTAAAGTTACTATCTTTTTTATTTCAATTCAAACATCAATTTATACTAAATGCAGCTGTCAGTTTTGATATATTTTATTAACACGTGTCAACTATAATAAATCGCTCAACTCAAGAACCGATGTTCGTGGGTTCAAACCTAGCTGAGGTCAAAGGATTTTTCTTGATATTTATAAATCCATAGCATATCTTCCTTAGGGGGAGAATAAAAGTCATCGTTTCCATGTCAATTGTGGTATGTTAAAAAAAACAACTTGAAAGTATGTGAAAAAAGCTTTCCCCGAAAAATTGGTATGCTCTTTCATGCACGCTTACAAAAATTATCGTCTGATAATATAGAAAGATCAGTTAGTTCAGAAAGTGTGAGTTAAATGCTTCAAATAAAAAAAATATATATCAATATCTAAAAATTAAAAACAAATCTTATGGTAGAATGATATCAATGTTGGCTGTAAACATATATGTTCTGTCAACTAATATCAAAGTATAGAATCAATCGTAGCTATACCCTATCTAAGATAGGAGAGGCGATAAGTGACAGCCAGCAGAAGGCTCTTTATAGAAAACATTGAATTAAAGTCACTAATATCCAACTATTAGGGAATTATTATAATGTTTGCGATAAAGAACCTTCTACTAGATGTCACATACGTTCCCACCGTAGATAGTATATATATCCTCTTTCAAATGTTCATACGTCAAGTCGTGTGAACTGCAGCTTTCACTTTTGATTGATATTATCAATAAATATAAAATAACAAAAATAAAATGATATCAATGTCGATAAGTTTGTACTTTCTAGAAGGTTTTTCTCTGTCATTATCTGTGGAGTTTAAGGGAGGACTTCAGTTGTTAAACTCCATATTCACACTTTGTTTTATTAATAAATTAAATTTAATAGGTATTTACAACATTTCAACGCATATTAGTAGAATATAATACTGTATATATTATGACGTTGAAATAAAATATCTAAGTATTCAAAATAATAAGATATTACCGAGACCAAAATAGTTATATCATTAACATGATCCTATATATTTTATTTAGATTAAAACATTTGGTTCTAAATTTCATAGATATTAATTATATATTACAATAATCTAACCAATTATAATAATTCAATTTGCATGAACTCATGATATATTTAAAAATTTATCAAAACTTTAAAATATCTTTTTTTTTAGCTAAAATGGCCAGATAAGTGTCTCTACATTGTAATGGTGCACATGTGGACTAAGGAGCCAAAGCTCACAATAAACTGGTGTACCTGTGAAGGGAGGTCAAGGTTTGAATCTCAGGTAGGTCTACTTAAGATTTGACCTTACATTTGTGCATGGATTTCCTAGCACCTATCCACACCAATGCTGATACATTTTATCTAAACAACCACATAGCTAACAAGTATATTAAGTATGTTACTTTTTAAATTATTTTCTATCACCACGTCTTAATGACTGTCCGTATTATACGAATATATACTAATAATAACGCTGAGGGGATAGGCATGAGAAAGGTTGAATTTAGAGGAAGTGTACCTAAATTTTCGTGAAAATTGAAAACACATTTAGTAAAAATCATTCTCAGCACACCCCAACACAGTTCCGTCATCGGTAGTTCAATCTGTTGCGAGTGTGACGCCCTTGAACATGCGACCACCGAAGTGGATAAATCGATTAATTGATCCTGGTATTAAAAGATAATTGGTCTCCTCCATTTAATTGTTTATTCACTTTTCACTTTTCCCTCCCAATCGTGCTGGCTTATTTTATTAGTATTTTAATCTTGATTTTTTTTATCGCGCTATGAATTACATTTTAATTACAGCTTCTTTTTAAATTTTAATAATGACCACTTGGTATATTGAACATTTGGGCTTAATCAAATGAGACAGAGCTTACATTTATTATCAAGGAGACATGCACCAGCATTCTTCTTAAATAAGATTTGTCAACGGAAAGCCAGAGTGATAAAAATTATATTTCTTTATAAGAATACATAAATACTTTTTAATATTCTTTATATCTATGTAAATTTTGCCAATAAGTAATTTATTGCTAAATTTAAAAAAAAAATATTTT
>CABEEJ010008109.1:15854-25899 GCA_901482245.1 Timema douglasi
AGCTTTATTTTTTTTTTATTTTTCTAAATATTAGAATATGCAAATTTAAGTTCAAAAATACCACTTTTCAACAAGAGTAATAGTAAAAAGTTTGAACGTTTTAGAAGACGTCGGCAAAGACACTTTAGAAAGTTCTTTTAATAACCAAAGGAATTAAACTACCTCTTTCTATACAAACGACATTCCTCAAGTTTTTAATTAAGAACAGAAATGACGACATTCCGAGAAGTATTAAAAGTTACTCGCTTTCGTTCAAAAAATAAAGCTTTATTTTTGCCACCCCCTCTTCTTCTTTTTTACTCACGTTTAAGTTTGCGTGAATAACACCTGTGAACATTTGATAAAAAAAAACATTGATTCAGGATTTAGTTTTGACTATCAAGACCTTAGCTTTAGTTGTATAATTTGTATTATTTTTAATTTTTTTTTTTTAGTGAATTCCAACTTTCTGTGAGTACCAATTTTTATATCCTACTTTTAACACAGATATTATTTTTAACAATTAATTTAAATTTTCTTATTCTAATATCACTGAAATTAGACTAATTTTCGGTAGATATTTACGTACCCGACCTGTTACAGTCTAATTTTTGTACGAAGAGTTATATCTGAATATAGAAAAGTTATGAAATCTCCTTTCACCGTATTTGCATGTCAAGTCATGTGATCTTTAGCTGTAGCTTGTAATGGATATTTTAAAAATCTATTAAAAACAGATATTAAAATAGTAGAATGTCATCAATTTTGGACTAAAAATATATTTTTATTTCTATTTATGAAATCAAACATTTAAAGAAGACGAGGTTCTAGGATCCAAAAATAGGAAGTCGCAGATACTAAATGTTGGAGGATATAATCTGAAGAAGGCAACGGATATTCTGAAAGTCTGGACACCTTATAATTAGTAAGAATCCACAGCATCTGTCAAAAGATAGAACTAAAAAACATATGTCCTAGTGTATAAGTGTATGTTAGAGTCCAAACCCGATTCCTGGAAAAACTATTTCGGACTAGGCCGAATTGATACAGCCTTCCGCTTTTAGGATAAACCGATATAGCCTGATGTTTTCAGGCAATACTAGTTCTCATCCTTCTTGGCCCATACGATTAATAGACCTTGGACATGTTTCATTATGCACATTTCACGTGAAAATGTTGTTAACTAGCCTAACCTAGCCTAATCTAAACCTGGTTTGGCCTAGTAAAATTGTAAGCCATACTAGTTTATCTTATAAGTTAAGCCAATATTTCAGGATTAGATAATTTAGACTAGGATAAGCTAGTACATCCTGAGGCTCTCATAATATATCAATTTGGCCTAGTCAGATTTATTATTATTATTAGCACCGCGTCTTATTACCCGTTCAGGTTGTACGCAATTATGCTAATGTGTAGTGGTAGGGTGATTGTGAGATGAAATGGAGGACCTACAGTTTAACGTAGAATCCGAACCACGGTGGAGACTTGGCATTCCTCACAGTCACAAGATGTCTTGTCAGAGGTGAAGGAAGGGTTTGGTAATCAGATAAATCTGTGCCGGGACCGAGGATTAGAACCCCGGCCGCCAGCATAGAAGTCTGACGCCTTACCCCTAGACCACCAGGTCACCGACTAGTCAGATCTAGTTTATCCAGGAATCGGGTTTAGACGATAACACACACACTCGCATATATATATATATATTATTAATTAATTAAAATATATATATATAACTTTTGAACGCTTATAATCGAAGGCAATGACTTTATTTAAACTTTTTATTGAAACTAACACTATAGTTACTAAACAAATTAATTAATCGCTACGTAGAAATGAAACTTAGAGTCAATGCACCTGAATTATTGTGGAGAGGAAATGTGAAAACCACTTTGATATATAATGTATGGAAAACTATCACTAAAAGTGTACCCATACAATATTAATACCCCTGACATCCACCGTCAAAAGAAAACCAGTTTATCGCAGACCAAACGCCTTAAACCATAAGACCACTCGTGCATGGTAACCTATTAGTCATAGAAGGTGTTGTTTTATTTCCCTCCAAAAAAAAGTCTCAAAACTCGTCCGGACTCAACGTATTTTTATTTTTACTGATAGGGTAGTAAAAAGAAAGGTATAATTTAAGGGAAGTGTACCCTAATTTTCCTGGCACGGGAATGGTAAAAACCTTTTAGGAAATAGCTCCGAAATATTATACTGAGATATCATAGAAACCCCGAATTCCCCATCACAGGAAAAGCAAAATCGATAAACCGGGAATTTTTTTCAGCGTATCCACATATAAGTTTATGAAATATTTAACTGTTATCTTCAGTCATGAAAGCGTCAACAAAATATTTGGGTTTTTGTGTAGTACTTTTAGAAAACGTTCGTCCCATTTCAAATAACTGTATCTTTCCGCAGAAGAAAATAAAGAGTTGATGATATCTCACGTTTCTCAGCCGACATTGTCTCCGTAGAGCTTTATATTCTCTAGCAACCCACCCCCTCCTCGTCTCTCTGCACCCCTATACAACCGTTAAGAATCCCGAGCGGTTTAATGGGGAGAGAAGGCAAGTCTAAGAACGTCGTTTCGGCGTCACGTGTTGGCGTCGTTATGGTGTTTCCTTTGCCTCACGCGTCCCGACGACCTCTTTCAAAGTGTTCTAATTGTTGAGTTCCCTTCTCCCAAACCCCCTTGTCTTTCACGCCAGCGTTTCACTTGTCATCCAACTCGCAGCATCGTATGGCGAGCTATAAATGGAGGAATTACGTGGAGAAATACGCCGTGAATTTTAAACAAGGATGCACACTGAGGGAAGTAAATTATATAACATGATGGACATTCAAATAAAATAAAATACTTTGTAAAACTTTTTTTTTCTACGTTTGGTGGAACTCATTTTTTAACATGCTTTTAAAGGACTTGTTTTATAGTTCAAGTTAGTACGGCTCAAGTGTGGTGCTATACTAAATACAGGACGACACCTACCTAGACCAGAATGGAATGAACCAGTTTTATAGTCAGACTTAGGGCCAGTTTCATAGTCAAATTTAGTACACCTCAAGTGCGGCGCTACACTAAATACAATACACCTACCTAAACTCGAATGGAATGGGCCGTTCTCGCATAGGAAACTGGCCCATTCCATTCTGGTTTAGGTAGGTGTCGTCATGGACTTAGTGTAGCGCTGCACTTGAGGCGTACTAAATTTGACTATGAAACTGGCCCTTAGTACGCTTCAAGTGCGGTGCTATACTAAATACAGAACACTTATCTAGACCAGAATTGAATGGGCCAGTTTAATATGTGAGCTTTAGATTTAATGATTTTTATTACATTTGGTATCTGTGAACCAATAAACAAAATAGTGAATTTCATATTACCATGAATTTACTTAGAGGTTACTTTACATATGCGGAAATTTAAAACTTTGATCTTATCTCCGCAATTATTTGAAAGAGGAAATAAATTTGTACTATTCTCTTTGAAAAAATAATCCTTTATTTGAAAGAATATTTTATTAAATAAATAATTTTCGTGCTATTGGTAAATACATATTTTTAAATACAGCTTTGTTGAAAGTACATAAAGAAAATAATATGTTTCTGTAACAATTTCTTTTATTTTTATCTATGTTTCTATAACAATGTTTATTATTTGGTTTCATATATCTTACTAAGTATAATTATAATTTAGATAAAGGAACGAGAAAGTCTGTCCCGTGTACCGTACCATTTATTATAAAACTATGAAATCTAAATTGAAAATTTTTAATACCATTGGTCATAGAGAAATTGATGCAATTTTACTCCAATAATATCAAAGTAAGCTGTTTTTAAGGGATAATGTGGGAAGTAGCGGTTTTTAATCTGGGTAATGCCATCCTATCTGGGACCCCGCCCTTAATTGGAGAGTTGTCGGAATACACACAAGAGAACAATAAGGTGTTGGCCAGACGGAAGTTCGTTAACGGTACAGTAGAACGGTTATTTGGCCCGTGTTTTATTAAATGACCAATAGGAATGTTTTCGTGTTGTTTTTATTTTCTGGAAGCTTTTGTGCTTAATTTTTTTTAAATAGTCTTGTAACCAGGAAGTTGGACTCACTACTGGTTTCTGTTGAGGCTCTGGTCAGTCAATACTAGTTTGTTTTTTTTTAAATTTGAAACGTCTTAATTTGAGGATTTGTGTTCATTTATTATCTCGTGGGATGAGAAAAAAAAATCTATTATTCACAGCCATGATTAATAATAAATTAAATTAATAATTGAGAGATATATTGTTGATAATTCTCAAATTATAAATTACAAGTGTAAATATTAATTTTAATAATATAAACAATTTATTTCAACAAAATAACAATTTAAGAAAGTACAAATTGTTAATCTTAATTAGCTACCTGATACAAGACAACGTATTCACTATATTATGATGTATTGTCAGAAATATATTTTTAAAATATTCCCGAACTGCAGCCAACACCTTCACGGTCAGCCTGTGTACAACCTTACGAGCACGAACAGAAATCTCATAATTTCAATATGTAGAGAGAGACTAAATTATATAATTATATACATATTTATTAGAACAATTCAATGGTCTCTACATCCTCATCCTTGAAGCCGGTGTACCTCCCAATAAACAAGGGCCCTAGTGTTTGTATCTCACGAATCATGAACACAAACGGACGATCAATCTTGAAGTGCATTTTCTTTTCTTTCTTTTTGTTCCTGTAATTGATCACCCTGTGAGCATTACCTGTAGAAATAAATAAACAATCTCAAGTTAACTCTGTCAAAATTGTTTGGCTAGTTACGGTATTTAATAATATATTTTGGATAAACTATGCAAAACATGTTAACTAGTTTTTTATTTATTTAGATAGACCATTAAACCGATACCCTCTTTCGTGATCAAATTTAATTGAAATTTAAAAAATAAACTTTTCTTAAAGCAAAAATATGTTAAAATAAATACACGATTCTCAATAGATTTTAAAATAAAATTACATTTGGGCAATGATGTAATTAATACAAAAAGTATTTGATATTTTAAAAAGTTACTTAACTAACACTAACTAACTCTTAAACTTAGATTTCATCATCTAATTTCTAGCATTTATAGGTGCATTGCAAAGACAATTTTAAATTTAATTGATGGAAATAGTTAGTAACTTTTTTACTAATGCAAGTATTTACAAAACATACAGGATTTTTTTTTAAATCAGAACAACATTTAAAAGTTTATTTTTCATTTAATAGACAGAGTATGTAGGGGAAGTGTGGAATTAATCAGCTTCTTTTAGTTAGTAGCTACTATGAGCTCTTACACTACGAGTGAAGAATGACACCTATTTTGGGAAGAGCCTTTATTAGCTCAATGGTATAGCATTGGTGCTCTAAGCCAAGAGTCACGAGTTTAATTCCCGTATCCAGGTGTAATTTTTTTCAATAATTTACGAGAATCGTTTGAAAAAATTATTATTTCACAATAAAAAAAATACTATTTAATCTGACCCCCATTCCACTGATGTCAACTACAGAATACAAATGCCAATACTCGACAAGTTTTTCTGGTTCTAGAGTAAATTATTTTATCTCACAAACCGGTAAATATGCCGTGACATATGATCCTAAGTTAAGTTATTTATAAGCTCAAGACAAAATTTGAGGCTAGGCTAAACCATTTTTAACTACAGTATTTAGAACCTTTTGTTTTAAAATAAAACGACTATTGAATGTCCAGAACAACGTATATTTAAAATATCAAATTTTGTATCACGTCATAATACTCATTTAAATAATACGTATATGGTCTCATGACTTTTAAAATTGTATAGATGAGTAAATTTGGATTTGAAAGAAATGTACCCAAATATTCGAGGAGGGAGAGTATAAAAATATTTAAGGAAAACCACCCTCAGTGGAACTCGAACCCCAATCTCCCTGTCAATGGTGGTCCAGTCTGACATGATAGTGATACCGTGGCCTTATACTAACAGGTTCAAAGAAGGGTTTCACTAGTTAAAGATTTTTGACGTGAATACGTCTTTAAATTTGCTACCATACGGGGGCAATCCAAAAAAACTAATAACAAAATCGGGGGATACAGTTTGGCGTTGTAGTTTCGAATCTATCCTCTACATACAAAATTAAATTATACCACTGGATAGCTAAGGGTGCAAAGAATGCATTACGATACGCGAGAACAGTGACGCATCGCGCGTGGTGGAGGGTGAAGCGCCGCCATTTTGAGGTTATTTTGCTGAGAATCGAGATTTGCAATTAGTATAACTTTTGACTCGGAGAAGCTACGATGTTCGTTTATGTTTTAATCGTCAGCTGTCGTCAAAATGTATTGATTGTATATAAAACATTATTTTAAAGTAGTGACAATGAAGTTTGACTTAAGACTTAATTGTATTAATTATTTGTTTCCTTGCTTTTATCCTAAATACACAAATAAAAATATTTTATTAAAAAGAATATATAACCCTTTACATAAACGTATTCACGTACAACACACGGCCGTGTCCATGACACAGCCACACCCCATTTTTTTTTTTAAGAAAAGAGCGTACAGATTTTCTCCAACTACATATTCAAAAGAAATAGCTTTAATGGGTCCTTACCTGCTGTTGCTACAGTCACTTGTGTTCCTGTTTCGTCAACACCGAGGGACGTTGTTTGTTTCATGAACTCTAGTTTTATCTTTGGAGCGATCCCCCTTAGACAAGCGTCATCTTCAAACAGATCACTAAGCCCCAACTGAAAAAATATGTTTACAATAACTAACAAGGTGACTTGGTGGTCTAGAGGTAAGGTGTCAAGCTTCTGTGCTGAGGGTCCGGGGTTCAATCTTCGGTCCCGATACAGATTTATCTGATTGCCAAACCCTTCCTTCTCCTCTGACAAGACATCTTATGAATGTGGGGAATGCCAGGCCTCCACCGTGGTTCGGATCCCACTTTAAACTGTAGGTCCTCCATTTCATCTCGCAATCACCCTGCCATTACACATTAGCGTAAGTGCGTGTAACCCGAACGGGTAGTAAGACGCGGTGCTAATAATAATAATAATAACTAGCACTAGTTGTGCTTGGCCAGAAATAAAGTGTGATCTAGCAATGCCGGGGGCTTACGTTTGGGAGAGGTTGACCAATGGAAAGAATGGAAGTGCAGGGAGAACATGTGATGATAGAGGAAGCACGACTGACATGTAATGAGAATGGAGAAGGAGAAGATACCAAAGAAAGAGTCGAAACGAAGTATGTGGGGAGAAAAATATCGCAAGGGAGGCCAATTAAGGAGATAGTAGGAGCAGATATCAAAAAATGTGCAAGTGAAAGGAGAAGAATGAAAGCAATTCAAGGAGGAAGAATGGTGGAAGGATAGAGTAAGATGGAGGCATTTGACTAAGATTACGCAGCCATTGTCTGTAAACATTCGATGATGATGATGATGATGATGATGATGATGATGATGATAAGAGGGAAAAGAAATTCTAGAGGAGGACAGAAAAAGAAAGCATGCAGTCATTGCTTTATATTATTTAGTGTCAAGTTGTTTCCATCTCTTCTTATATCTCGAGATATTAAACTTAGGATAATCGAAACTATAATCATACCCGTTGTTATTAGTGTATGTGAAGCGTAGTCTATCGCTATGTACCAAGCAATTGAGAGTTTTTTGAGACCAAAGCATTGATACAGATATTTGAACCTAAGAGAGATGCACAAACACAATGCCGTAGAAAGTTTCAAAATGAAGCGCTTGGTAGTTTTAATCCATCCCTAAACATATTATTGGTAATCAAGGCACGCAGGCTGAGGTGAGGTGGCCGAGTGACAAGCGCGTGCACAACATTTTAGTGGGGAGACCTGGAGACACAAAACTCCTTGGTAGACCAAGATGTCGATGGAAGAATAATTTAAAAATAAATTCGAGGAAAATTGGATGGAGGCATCTCAGGATAGGATTGAATAGGGAGCTCGTGTTCTGATAGCCATGGAGTTTTGAATTCCTTCAGGCCAAAAAAGTTAATAAATCAGTTAGATATAATATCATCTCTGTCATCACGTGGATATACTTTATTAAGAAAACTATTATGTAGGGATGGGAAGCATTTTCACCTTTTTTAAAGGTTCCCGCAAGTCCAAATTTGTGCTGATGTCAAACACTGGGACGTAAACCAGCACGTTCTGAAACTGCTCTGTCAGTTCCAAGGTCTGTAGATTTATCGCCGTCAGAGATCTTTCCAGATGGGCCAGTCCATCGTCCTCGTTGGCCATCAGAAACAGCATGGTGTACTCCCCTCCCTGAAAACACCATTCACCTAGATATCATAGTCTTATTGGTGTTTAACAAACGTGTCAATTCATCATCCTCTTTTGCCATCAGGAACAGAATGGTGTATTCCCCTCCCTGAAAACACCATTCACTTAGCTATCATAGTCTTATTGGTGTTTAACAAACGTGTCAATTCATCATCCTCTTTTGTCATCAGGAACAGCATGGCGTATTACATTCCCTGCAAACACCAAACTCTTGGTTATAATTGAATTTTAGTTATAAATTGCAGCATTAAATAAACAAAGCAGTCCTTTTCTATAAGCTATGGTAGTTCTCTAAATATATAGTTTTCTACAAAAATAATGGGCAAGTCAACAATAATAGGTGTGCTAGTCCCTTAGCACATAATATTACTACCTTTTAGGGTTGTATCCAATGTACTAATTACACTTAGGTTTAAGGGTTGAGGAAGGATTAAAATGGAGGAAGTGTACACCTTAATACATCTAACCAGGATTCGAACATTGATCTCCCCGTCATTGGCAGTCAAGTATATTGTGAGAGTGATGCCTTATACCAGTGGTTCTTAAACTATTATTACTCACAGCCGCCTAAATATCCTAAAATATTTTCGCGGCCCCCTAGTTTTTACTAACTTATTAATCGTTAAAACTTATTCTAAGATAATGGATTTATTTTCTGTTTATAATAAAAAAACAAATAAAAAGAAATTAACATACTTAAATGTATTTAATGGTACCTCTGATGTTGAACTCTTTCCACTAATTTGTCTATTCTTGTTTCAATAGTATTACTCAATGCTATTCGCATGCAGGTGTTATTTCGGAGTCAACTTCGTTGCTTCGTTTCGTAATATTTCCCACTGTAGAAAATCCCTTTTCACATAAACATGCAGATAGATAGGGCAGAAAATTTTGAATGGCAATAGTAAAAAGAAGGGGGCTGTTTGTACTATCCATGTTTTCTATTATCCGTACTTCCCCTCCCCTCCAATATCCCGGAAAATCGAGAGTATACTGTACAAACATGCCTACGATCATCGAACTCTTTCTTTATAAACGTAAAATTTAAGATAATTGATTTCATAAATAATTAAATAACATTTTTAATTATCTTTTTGAGGGCCCCCTAAAAAAAACCTTTCTCGGCCCCTAGTTAAGAATTGCCGTCTCAGTCAATTCTATCAACGAAACGGATACGAGTGTAGTTACTTAACTTTATAACAAAAATCAGTATTAATATAAACTAAAAGAGATCCCTTTTAAAAAAAGTGCGCATGGATTAACAAATAATAAATTTACCTCGTAAGGAAGTTCAATACCCACAGCATCCAAATCTTCAAAATTATGATACCTGACGTATGACGTTTCAATTTTTAAAAATGGTATCATAGTTGTTTCTTTTTCGTTTAAGTTGAACGTGTCATTTGTCTGGACTATAGACTTTGCTATCCATTTTCCAAAGAAACGCATGGCATTTAAAGATACCATTTTAATATCGTGATTTAGATCATCTGAAAGCATAAAATATAGGTTTAACTTGCTGTAGCGAAAAGAACACGGAGATAGCAGTAACGATAAGAACATAGAGGGAGCGAGGTCAACTGTTTACCTCCCTCCATGTTATTATCGTTAATACAGTCTTACTAATAGTTCTGTGAACAGTAGACCTCTCTCCCTCCATGTTATTATCGTTATTACAGTCTTACTAGTAGTTCTGTGAACAATAGACCTCGATCCCTCCATGTTATTA
>CABEEJ010008110.1:0-16376 GCA_901482245.1 Timema douglasi
AGGGGTTGTATTTACACAACATGTGCATAGCACATGTTATGTTGGATCACCAAGTGTGCAATAACTAGACCATGTGAGGTACAACACTTGTTTAGTGGGTTGTGGCAAGCGACGCGCTGTTCACACAGCAAGAGGTATCTAGTTGATTCAATAGCAGTCACAATGCTGTCTAACGACTTGTATCGTCAAATTTTCTTGTATGATATATTTTTAGATTACTTACGTATGAGTAAAGAGTCATTTTATTTCTTACTTTAAAAACTAGAAGAAATATTGACAAAAACTACTACTAAGTTTAGAGAAATGATTGGTGCTGAACTAAGAAGATATATTATTATTCTGAGTTAAGTCTTTTATTGGAAGCAATTTAAAAATAGTAATTTGTATGTCATATTATTATTGTATATTATGTATCCAGGTAGAAAAACAAAAGTGAAAAACATCATGTATTACAAAATTACATTTTTGAGAAAAAAGGGTAGAACTCTTTGCAAGTTAGAAAGTGAACCTATATCAACATTATTTCGTAAAATATATCATTTAAAATATTATTTTTCAATGTTGATTTTTAACATGCAATTTATGAAAACAAGGATTATATCATCACACAACTTACAAACTAGCTTTTAACTATACCATACAAAACAGTTTATTAAAGTTAAATTACAGACTTTACTTAGAATCGAAACCGGAACCCTTAGGCATAGTAAGCACACGTGCTATAGACCTAGCTAAATTGTCTGTTAAAATATAAAGTACTTAAAATATGTTAATCCACTTTAAATAAATGTTAAAAAATAATAAAACGATCAAAGCATAGGTGTGGTTAATTAATATTCAATACCAGAATTGGATTTAATTTGAATGTTACGTGAATTGATGCATCTTATGATGACTCTCGACACACAAAGTATTAAGTTATTTACATTTATTGTGTATTGAAGATTCAATATTTCTCTATAAAACACAATTACTTTTATGCATTTATATTAATTAACTTTTTGGGGTCAGCGTAGCCCTTCGAATTGATCAGAAACTACATGCTATCCGTCAAGTAGACCAGGGTTGGACTGGGCCTCCAAAAGAGCGTGGAACTTGGACTTTAGAGGATGTAATATATTTTGAAGAATCCATTTTTGTTACCTATTTACTGTAAAGTAACTCTAAAAATGCTGGTAGAATTCAATAATATTCATTAATCATTAAAATTAAATTGTTTGTGGTAATGTTTTGACTATACCAAAAGTAATAACAAATGGCCTTGCAGACTATATTATGGTTTGGTGAATGGGATATATGATAATCTTTACTTGCTGTCCGATACCACCTATCTCAGTCTCCTGTCTTGGATGCCTTATACAGTTATACTTTACTCTATTTTTAAGTACAACCCCATATACAGAATCCATATACATTATTGCATGATCGGTGGTCCATAATAAATCGATGCCAAAGTATCAGCTAGCTCTGTCTACAAAGTACTGATCCATATCCTTGCCTTGGTCCGTACTCAATATAAGTTGGTCAACTTTAACTTTATAAGGACTAGTTTGTATGGACCACAATTATTCACAGTCAAATCATATTTGCGCGCGCATAGAAATAGATCACCGATGGCAACGAAATCATCCGTAATTAAGTATAGCTTTGACAGTTCACATTGTTATTGTACTTAATATGAATCAAAGTATATTCCAGACGTTTTCTAGAACTAGTTGTTTTAGTTTCTTTTATTGATCCGCTAATGGCTTGGCGGCTCCTTGCTATTATCTGACTATTCTATTAGTTGGCATGGTCATGTAATAAAGGATACGAACTCTGTATATGCGAATACGGGTCATGAACAACGGGTCTACTGATACAGAGTCCATAGAAGGGACAGTCAAAGTGCCAAATTATCAAATCACTGGTCATGATGTTCAAACTTAACGCTATTGTTTTAATTTACACAAATTATTTAACGGAAAGCTGTCTCTAAACTAAATGCGCCAAATGAACTTTTAAGGCTACCTAAAGGTGCGACCCAAAGGGAGTGAAAGTATTTTTACAGTTTTTATAGAATTAAAAATTTTTGGCCAAAATAAATTAAGTATTTCTCCAGTAGCAACATATAGTTTAGTTTTCTGCACATGCTAATATCAGGAGATCTTGAATATCTGTCAAGGTTGCCCTGGAATTTTGTCAACGCTTTTTAAATATAGAGAAAAAGTTTTGACAAAATTCCAGGGCACCCTTGCCTGATATTCAAGATCTGTTGATATTAGAATGTGCAGAGAACTAAACTCTATGTTGCTACTG
Organism: Timema douglasi; assembly: GCA_901482245.1. Lineage (NCBI taxonomy): Eukaryota > Metazoa > Arthropoda > Insecta > Phasmatodea > Timematidae > Timema > Timema douglasi. The sequence continues at coordinate 2,299 of CABEEJ010008110.1, forward strand.
GAAAAATATTTGATTTATTTTGGACAACAAAAATTAATAATCTAAAAACTGTAAAATTACTTGCGCTCACTTATGCCGCACCTTAACTCTAAACGTATCACACAATTACTAAACAATACCAGGAGTGAGGGTAGTGTTCTCAACAACTTCTTGGTGAAACTGACGTTTCCTTACTGTATTATTCACAGTCACCTAGAAACAATTATATAATAGGGGTCTATATTAGTAGTATAATGTAAGGTTTAGATTAGTCTTAATATGAATTATTAATTACAAAATAATCAAAACTTTTGTAAAAGTTCCAGTTTTTATTTTTATTAGGCCGATTTAGTGTTTTTAAAATACATTTTACCACCCAATTTTTATTTTATTTTTAACTTTTAATAGTGCATTTGTAAGCAATAATTTGATAGTTTCATTATAATCTTTATTTGCAAAATTGGTGTTAGTTTAACATTTTGCTATTTAATAACTTCGTTGATAAATCGAATACAGCACCTTTAGTGGGTTTACCGTGATACTTTCCATTTAAAACATCGTGTTCTTTATGAGAATGTTGGTACGTCCGAGATTCCAAGATCAGTCAGTCGGTCGCAAACCTTAGAGCTGTTCGGTGAAATGGAGTCAATAAAATCCTGTAACACGTACGCTCGGCAGTTGCTAAGCGTATTGTTGGATATTAGTTGGTACTAGAAAAAATATTTAATTTGTATCATCATTCACTGTAAACGAGCTGATAATTATTGTTACGTTTTATCACTAGCAATGAATCGAGTGAGTTTAGTAACTTATTTTGTATTTATAGTTTTTTATTGTTGATTCAAATAATGCACTTTCAGTGTATAATAATTTAATTAAAATTGTGTTATAAACTAAGTTAAGTGAGAGTAATTATTATACAGTGTATATATACTGGGTTTGTTTTGCTACTATCGAGAATGCATTTTTTTTTGCATTTTCGACAATTTTCACTGGTCTCTTAATTTAATACTTTTTGAGGGGGGACCAAGTTTAATAATAAAAATACTTCCTTAAAGAATGTTTACATATCTGATAAAACTAATTTAAACTGAATACAACAATTATATGACTACTTTCTATAACATTATACCCATTAATCCTCACTTTAAACTTAGCTAATTAAGACATGATTAACACACCTAAAGCAGAATTGACACTAAAAACAGTTTTTTCGCTTTGAGCTCGTCTAGCATAATATTGTTGCCAAGTTATTAAGTTCATATAAGTTTTACCATTTCAAAGGTGATTAGGCCTGCTCTTAATTTGACCTATTTAAAAATAACTTTTATGTAGTTTTTTCAGGTAACTTAGTAGGCCCTTAATTAAAAATATGGTTTCACTTTGCCAAGGATAGCTATCTAGGTTAAGTAATATATACATAATTATTTTTAAATAAAATGCTTTCTTTTTAATTAGTCTTTCGGTAACCGTACGCTATATCCTTCCCTTTCTCGCCCATTTCTGCCGTAAAATAGCTTAAATATATATAGAGCTCTTTCATACATTTTTCCAATCATAGAAACACATAGAATCAATTTTAACAAAAAAAAACTTTAAAATTATGTAGGCTAACTTATATTGGAATAAGTTCCACTCATTTTTAAGCAATTTAAAACTCATTGTAGATGATCTCAATTATCCAAAATGACTAAATTTTGGAAGAAGTGTAAATTCTCTTACACATAATATTGTTGACATGGAAATAATAAGACAACTAGGCCTAGTATATTATATATCATTATGACACTTTCCCAACTCAGCTTAACCTAACCTTTCAATATGACATTTTACCAACCCAGCTTATTCTAACTTTTCATGTGTTAATAAATTCCATAATTATAGGCCTGGATAAAATAAACGTTCAATGTAATAACTAAACGTGAGTGGTACACATACAACAGTTTAATCCGTTTTAGTGCACTGGATCACAGGTGTAACACAAAGCATCACGGGAAAGTTGCTCTTCACTGTCAATATTTAGCCTACATTTAAAAAGTGATTAAAGTGATATGTTGTCGAGTTTTGTTTGGATATAGTGTTTATTAAAAGGGTTAAAAATATACAAATCTTTGTGTTGCTCAATTCTACAAAATCTTTTGTGTGTACATGTGTAATAATGTGAATGAAATTCTAAACACCGAACCATATAACCATGAAAAAAAGCCTAAAATGGAACACCTAAAGCGTAGGCCTACTATCACCGGTTTTAAATCAAGGCTAAAGCCTTATAATTTTTTCATGACCCATGTCGGTCGCCGTATAGTCTAAAGCACTACTCTCACAGTAGACTAGACTTCTGTTAACCGGGAAATCAAGGTTCAAATTTCGGTCAGGTGTACTGAGGGTGATTTTCCATAACTCTCCCTTCACACAAATGTGGATACATGTCCTAGAAACATAACCTTCTCTAGCTCTAAAACCAATCCCCATTAGTACATAAGCAGAAAACTTGACTGGATAGTAATACGTGGTGTTAAAAAAAGTCCTATATTTTTTAATTTAAAACACTATAGTATAAATAGGCTGTAAATTATCAACACATTTTGCTATTTGACTTTAGTTGTAGGCAGGGTTGAAAAAAACCCGAGATATTAAAAAAAAAGGTTCGGTTATATTGTTTTTTTGATTAAATATATTATGTATGTTATCTGATTAAACCAATAATTCATATATATTAATTATTTGGGATCCAATATAGTAAGGAAAGGAGTAATAAGAAACTTAATAAAGGATAACAATAATGCAATAATACTGTTTAAGCTAGCAGTTTGATAATAAAATAATGTGTAAAAGGAGTACAAAGAGGTAGTAGGGGAGACTATGCATCAAATTACTGGCAAGCCAGCCAGAATTTTTAATTTGTTGCTTTCTTTACTTAAAGATAAAAGATAAGAACTTTTGTTATCTCATTTGCTTTTTTTGACAAAGTATTATTTCTAGGGCCTGGCATAATACAGTGTTGGTACTTTAAAATTATATTACCCCAACTGAGTTGCTAGTTTAACATATTACTTCATTCAACCAATTAAAACATATTTTATAGCTTAGTCGATTGTATAAAATATGTAATTTCAAAACTTGTGTATAACAGCATGAACAAATCAATGTATTACTATTGGGTTTGAACCAAAAAGTTTTCACAAAATGGCCGTTTTCAAAAATTTATTAGACGATTGCTTTGTATGCAAAATATAATAATTAGTGTTTTTCTTTTAAGTGGTTTTTTAAAATAAAACCCAGGTGGGCTTTTTTGGGCTTGGTAAAATTATATAACAACCCTGGTCGTAGGCCATAATTAATTTTTTTTTTACTTCCTACTAAATTATAGGCTAAAAGAGTTAGTTGGGGTAGGCAAAGATGAAATATTGATTGCTGGATTTATTGCCTAACCCCACATTATTCTTTGTTAGGGAGTCTTTCCACTAGATTGTTTAGCTAAGAAGTGAATAAGATCATGTGTTGTTTGAGTAGTAGTGTAATGTTAGTGATAGTGATGAAATCTCCTTGGAAAGGGAAGTGTGTAGTCATTTTTTACCAATAAATGACATCAGAATCTGAAAGTGATGAGCTAGGGCTGGGGAATAGGCCTAAAACTGCACTAACACAATACTCGGCCTCAATATCAGGGCTGTTTAGTCGCTACACCAAGTCTTCATCTTCGACTACCTACTCTCTTTTTATACTGTCCTGCTCTAACTCTTTCAGAAATAGCTAAATAATATTAATTACTAATAACAATGATACATTATTAGTAAAAATTTCCCATAAATTACTTCATGGGAAATTTCTTTAGCATTGTGCATAATATTTGAATAAAAGTGTCAATCCAAATTACAAATATTGGTCCTAAAGAATAAAAAAAAGTATAAAATGAAAATTATAGGTCTACCATATGTTGCTATAGGACTAATACTATAAATATTTATTTTGAAGCCAGAGTCAGACAGTACATTTTTACAGACTTCAACTTCACACTAAATGCTTCCTACTTCACAGCCCTGCTTGTGATTACCTCATAGCACCCTTATTCTAGAGACCATTCTTCTTTGTAAAAAAAATTCGGAGCCCAGATCATTTTTGTTTTAAGTCTAGCCCACACAAACTTATATTTTCCTGTCACACATATGTTTGTAGGCCCTAAATAATTCAACAAAATCATTGTTTTCTCAGCCAAGTGTGTATCTGCACTGTCACTTGCCAATGTGACTCATTATTTAGTTATATTTAATTTAGAAGGTAGCCTCAGGGGAAGGGAGGACCAAGTCTCTCACCATGGTTTGTGCAGATCTACAGAGAAAATAAAACATGCCAGCCAGCAGGTTGTTAATCTTCACTTTTAACGGCCAAGAAGTTTTCAGTCACTTTTCTGTAGTGGGGTAAGCAAGCTGCCCAGTGTTAGGTTGTTTATGTCTCCCATGCAGTTAGCCCTTCCTCTCCAGTGGTGTGCATCCCCTAATCCAGACCTGACCTCTCTCTCTCTCCTAGCCTCACCACCTACTGGCTGGCCTCTAGTGGCCATTTGATAAGAAATATCCTTTACACCATCGATGGTCACATGGCCTAAGGTGCCAATCTTACACTATACTGGATTGCCAATGACTGGGAGGTAGGGTTCAAATCCCAATTGCATAGTACTGAGGAAAAGTTTTCTTGAATTGTTTCCCACTCTGCTTTCATACAAATGTAGGTGCACTTACTCTAAATTCTACCTTACACATCTATACTCCCTTAGCAGGTAGATATTCTGGGAGTGGGGGTGGTGTAGTAAGATGTGGTATACAAAAAAAACCCAACTAGAACATGCACTTAAAAATGTTTTTTCTTCCAAACAACCTTTTTAAAACTATTTTTTTTAATGCCTGGTTTACTATTTTTCTAAATTAAATTTCTAATTTTCTTTTAAACCAGGTAGTAAATTGTTGAACTCTCACCTGCTGTCAAGAAATGTAAAATCAGAATATACAAAAAAATAATTTTTCCATTTGTTCTCTTTGGGTTTGGAGCATGGCCTCTTACCTCACATGTCGAAGACAAATTTTGGTTGTTTAAAAACAAGATGCTTTGAAAGATATTTGGTCCAGAAAGCGATGCGACTACTGGAGTGGAAGATGCCAGATAATGATGAGTTACATACCCTGTACTAATCATAAGACATTGTTAAGATAATCAAGTATCGTACGTAGATTATGGTGGGCAGGACATGCAGTGCAATAGTGAGAATCTATAACCGTGTTCAGGATATTGACTGACAAATCCATTGAGAATACCTAGATGCAGATGGGAGGATGATATTAGAATCAACCTGAAAGAGAAAAGTTGTAATGAGGTGGACTGGATAGAGTTAGCTTAAGATAGGAATAGGTGGTGTACTTTTGCTAAGTGTGCCATTGAACTTCTGAGTTCCTGATGCCATAGAATAAGTATGTACTCTCTTAATTAAAAGAAACACTTAGGGCTTAATAGACATGGTAACCTAACAATAGAGGTGACTCAAACAACAACCCGAATGGGTATTAAGGTGCAGTTCTAAAAGAACATAAGGCCTAAGTTACATTTTTATCAAATGTGTATTATCTGCAGAAAAACGAAAATCGTATAACTTAAGCCCTAATGCTTTCTCAATGTTAAATTTATATTCATCACCATAGAAACAATTGAAAGAAAGTCTCAAATATTAGTTTCCCTGAACAATGTTTTAAGCAGTTAATATTTTGGATTCTATAAGACTTATACAATTTTTTTGAGTTGGTGCTTCTTATTGAATTTTGATCCTAGAATCCAAATAGGTTACATAGCAATTTTTTATGATTAAATTGTGAAGGTTTGGGAGTCAATATTTTAATTAACTTAAATGTACACCTATTCTCCACTTAAACTGAAAAGTAGTCTTACCATAATCAATTACTCTATGGCCTTATTGTATAAACTGCACTGTAATGAAACCAAACAAGGTAATCTTTCCACCTTTCAGGGTATGTGGAAGGTATGTTCATGCTAGTCTATTTACTTGTTAATATCCTGTATGCGGGCTGACAATTGTGTATGGTTGTCATTAGAGTGAAGTATGGAGTGACCAGTCCTTCAGACAAGCCATACCACAGAGTCCTATCTTCCTCTTCACCCCTCTTCACCAGCACTGCAGCTGTGAGTACACACACACATATTCAATAAAAGCCTGACTGTCCAGCATTTATAGGTCATTCACATATTTTTAATTCAAATACTTTTTCTATAAAGACAAAAATTTGAGCCGTAGCCAAGCCTTCGACTCAGACTTCTCTCTATTTTCCAACAGTCTGACTCAGACTCCTTCAGAAATTGATGATTAGTAATAAAAATTTACTAGTAGAATTTTCCAATAGGGATTACTTCATGGGAAGCTTCTTTGGAATTGTGAATTTTTATTTGAATAAATGTGTCAATCCATATTACTAAAGAAAGTATAAAATTTAAATGATGTATTGACTATATATTGTTATGATATTATAAGTTTTTATTTTTAATTACATTTTTACTTACATTTTTACTTACTCTTGACACCAACCAAACTTTCTTCCAACTCCTAGTTCACAGCTCTTCAGGAAGGACATGTAATAACTTTACTTCTTGGCTCATACTGAAAATACATTGTGGGTTGTGATGACAAAAAAAAAGAAGTGAAAGGGTTGTAAGGAAATTGGTGCTCGGTTTGAAACAGCAGAGAATAAACAGGTGGTTTTGTTACTGTACATGTATTTTATTTAGATTTTTTTTTTATTAAAGATTCAAAGTGTTTAGTAAATATGTTTTAAAGGCATGCCAACAGTTTAGTTATGTGAAAAAGATGAATTAAAAACATATCTTGCTGCAATTTTATATTGATAGCTATATGGAATTTCTTCTTGCTAATTATACTAAGAAGAATCTTTTTAATATCCCTGTATTAGAGTTTTAATTTTTTAATATGGTGGAAATTCAAGTACAAATATTTTCATTTGGGACTAGGCAACGATAGAAACCATGACAAACATCATCTTAGGGGTTTTGTTAACAACACAAGGCTGAATGTATTAAGTTTCGATTATATAAAGCACTGTTTCTGAAATTGGTGACTAATACTATTAAATAATTATTGCTTTTAAGTAGGACTGTGGAGTCAAGAGTCTGAAGAAATCTTAGGTGGAGTCGGGGTCAGAGGTATTAAAAATGTCCAGGTTTAAAATAAAAACTTATAATATTATAACAATAAATGTTAACTATATAATTTAAATTTTATAATTACCTTTTTTTTTTATTCCTTGAGACCAATATTTGTAATTTGGATTGACCTATTTATTCAAATATAAATTCACAATATCAAAGAAGCTTCCCAAGAAGTAATCTTTATTGGAACATTTTACTGCAGTAAATTTGCTATTACTAATTAATATACATTATTCACTTCTAAATGAGTCAAAGTCACAGTAGAAAAAAAAACGATTCTAAGTCCTGGCATACTGACTCCACAGCCCTGCTTTTAAGGCCAGTACTTGAAGAATTAGTACTTCATTTTTACCTGGCGTATAAGCATACATTACTAGACAGGGTGTCCGGAAATTAGCGGATACGAACTGTACCACACGATTATGTGCTCCAAACTTGGTAGAAAATACTCATTGGTAAAAATACTTTAGGCCCTCGGTTCCCGAGAAAAACTACATGAAAGTTATGAAAACATCAGAAGAAAGAGGTTATGTGGCAACGCTATACCTTACATTATGAGTTGGTGGTAAGGCATAGGGCTAGGTAAAGAGTCGAGCTTAGTAGTGTCAAATAGGCCATGGAGTACACACACGGAGAGTATTGGGACATGGCAACGGCCATGGGTGCATCAAACAGCCAAGCTGGACCTGCAGCACGATTGTACGCTGATCACTATCCCAACAGATGGCACCCAAGTATAAATGTGTTTCGCCGGTTGAAGCTACGTTGCCAGAAGACTGTTCGAATGAGACCAGCATAGCGCATGGATGCAGGATGGCCACGCAATGTGTGAATATAGGATTTTGAGGATGCTGTACTAACTGCTGTCCAACAGGCACCAGCACGCAGTACATGTAGCATTGCGTAAGCTACAAACGTACCAAAGTCGGCGTTACACCAGGTTCCGCGTGTTGCGGGCTACCACCCATACCATTACACCGCAACGCAGCATTTGCTGCCAGGTGATCTTCCTCGCCATGTAATGTTCTGCGAATGGCTTCTGCAACAACATGAGGTGTATCGGGATTTCGTCAATCGCATACTGTGTTAACCGATGAAGCGTGTTTCACACGTGATGCTATGACTAACTCTCCCAACAACCACTTGTGGGCTTCTGCTAACCCGAATGACACTCGAGTTGGTGCTTATAAACAGCCATTTAGCACCAATATATGGACTGGTATGGTTGGGGATACACTTGTGGCCCCCTATTTGCTACCGGAGTGGCTGAACTCGCAGTATTACCGTTTCTTCATTGCTACCATATTACCTCACCTGCTTGAGGACGTTCCATTGCCTGTCCACCAGAATATGTGGTTTCAATGTGACAGTGCCCCAGCTCACTATGCAGCAATAGTGCGCCGACTGCTACACGACACCTACCCCTGCAAGCGGTTTGGGTGTGGGGGGCCTGTGGAATGGTCACCGAGGTTATCAGACCTCACACTAGTAGATTTATTTCTGTGGGGTCACCCAAAATCACTTGTTTGCCTACTAGATGACCTGCCGCAATCGGCCGAGGACATCATCGCGCGGCTACGTGCAGCTATCACCACGATTGACGTTCCCATGCAACGCCATGTGCATGCCGTATGTATCAAACGTGCGGAAAAACGCATTTATATGCGCAAGCTTCGAACACCTATTGTGAAGGCTCGACAAGATTGCAGCTGATGTAACGTGGACTTTCACGTAATTTTTCTCAAAAACTAAGGGCCTAATGCATTTTTACAAAAGAGTATTTTTTATTTAGTTTGGGCCAGAAATCGTGTGGTACAGTCCGTATCTGCGAATATCCGGACACCTTGTATAGAGCCAGTTTAATGTCATCATGAATATATTTATGAAGCCCGTAAACATTTAGGGCTTAGTTAAGTATTTCAATCTGATACACATAATTTTAAGTTTCACCTGTAATCCCTTTCATGGTATAGTACATTTTATTTTTTAGTGTGGTTTCAGCCATAATATGGTAAACACTTGACTCACTTTCAAAGGGGATCGATTCCAACATATAAGGACTATCCTCATTGCAAATTTCAAAGTCAAAGGCTCATTATTTATAAACCTACACCTTTAATTGACACTAAAAGGAGTATGTTGTTTTATTTAGGAGAAAGCTAAAGGTTTGAGGTTAAGGTAGGTGGCGTCAGAAGAGAAGAAGTTTCTTGATTGCATATGGTCGATCTCGCTGGTCTTGGGGTAGTAATCATATTAATAATGGCCTATATTTATACGGCGAGGTTAAGGCGTTAGCCTTCTCTTCCACTTAACCAGCGTTGAATACAACATACAATATTACATGTCTGAAAAACAAACACATTTTAATAAAGGAATATTCAAATAAGTAGAAAACCATTCGCACGCTCATTCATACACTTATTTAAAGTTCAAGTAGTTTCAAAAACTCAGTTTAGCTTGTTAGACAAGATAAATTGCTTAACCGCACCCTTGAAGGAAATTTTAGATGTTAGGTGACGAGTCGAGATATCTAGTTAGTTCCAAGCCTGTGATGCCAGGACAGTAAAAGAACGAACATAATATGTTTGAGATCTACGTATGGGAATATACATCTTTAGAGTGGATTCTGATACACGAGTGTGTATATCCTTCAGAAATAGGAACCGTGAGGAGAGGTATTGAGGCTGAGATGTTGTTAATATTTTGTGAAGCAATAAAAATAAGTGTAGCCTTCGCCTTTTACTTATTATTAACCAACCCAGTTGGGGTAAAGTGCTCTCATCGACCCAATTCAAAACCAGCTGATATCGATGGATTTTTCTTGAGCAACAAAAAATCTTTGGCTTTATGGTTTCCCTCGCGTTAATATAAGACTTCTGACGAAAGCAATTGACATGGTACAGGCTATGAATAATGCATACGATGAATTAAATGGTCATTATATTTATACATACATAAGGCCTAGCTCTACGTGCAACGTTAGAAAAGCAGTTGAGCATGAAGTATATCCATTATATATAATGACTTTGAAAAGTGCTGCCTTGACTGGCTTGATGTTAATTAAATAAACAATGTTCTTCAAAGCGTATAACCCGAACGGGTAGTAAGACGCGGTGCTAATTATGATTATTATTATTAATGTTCTTCAAGTTCATGATGATGATAGAAAATATACCTTCTCCCTTACACTTATACCCTTAATCACCTATTAAAGTTGGTTCTTAATATTTTGAAACCCATCACATTAGGCTTGGAGAACAAGTAGATGTGGATGTAACCTCTGGTAGCATCAAGTTTACATGAACTTTATCGCCTCAAGTTGGATTTAGACTAAATAAACGAGAATATATAGCAAGATCATTCTTTAACTTTTTTGGTGTAAATGATCATCGATAAAACTCTTACTAGCTCGTTTACACCAAAAGATCTAGTCATAGGGCAGCGAATGCTTGTCGTGAACACAAGTTTAAACCTAATAAGCGAATGCTCAACTCTAATTCCTTCCCACTTAATTTATACGTGTTCACTAAAAATTTCTTAGTGATGTAGGCAAACCATTTCGATTTACATGCCCCACTGCAAGTTTTCGATGGTATGCTGTTTTGCCGTTCTCGTCAGTAAAATACTAGAAGTGATTCCATTTTCTTATTTACCTCATCAACTCTACATTTCATAATGTTTCTAATGGCATTCCAGGCATCTTCTTTTATTGACTTAGTTTTGTATTTTCCACAAGTAGGGTCCCAAAGACATCTATATTCTTTATAATGTTCTATAAGTCGTAGAAAGAGTGCGCCATCATCAATCTTGATAATGATCGCAGAAAAATTACACATTGGATAGCTTATAAAAAATCTGACCAGTGATTGAAAACTTAACAGTTTTGGTGATCTGATACTTGCTCTCGAACTCATAAGATACCTAGAAAGAATATCATTCATTCGTGCACATACAGCACGGTTTTCTTCGGCCTACTATATCTACCCATAAATAACCGTGACCATGAACGATCGTAGTAAACATGTCTTTGACGCCAACATTGGTAGGTCAGAGTTTGAATTTGAGAAATAATTATTTTACACATATTTTGGGAGAAGAGAATCTTGAAGAAGAATATTGTGGATGAAAAAGTATAACAACCTGCCAGGCACCTACGAGTTAGACGCATTATACTGATAGCTATTATGTAAAGTAGGAACTGACCTACAACTCTCAATCATAGGTGACCCAACCATCTTAAAGAGCTAGATCATTTTCTCCAAGGATATCGACTTCACTCGACCCATTATCTTTGCCTCCCTACCAAGCTTCGATGCTGTCATTCTACATTCCAAAAATACATTACTCGACTAATACTATAAATACTCTGCACCGAATTTGATCCATGTCGAATTCAGTCTCATGATTGGAGCTTACTTCAACGGATAGCTAGTCTTACCCTGCACGAGTTCAGCTTGATGGCCATTCATGGCGAAATATAGTGGAAGCGCACAACGCTAAAATGTATTTAAAATTAGTAGAATATATCTTGTTGACACTAGTAGACGAATGAGGGGATACCGCGCTCTATAGGAATGAAACCATATCGTTACATCTACATCTGAATGGTGTTAGTGATTGAACTTATCTTTATAAAATTAGATGGACCTTCCTTCTTAATACATTGAGAGAGGATATATGAAAGCGTTAACACCTTTAAATAAACTATTTTTACGTAATTTAGGCTTTTCATTATGTAAATAATAGACGATGCTGTTGATAAACTATAAATCGAAGACCCTTATATATTCGACTCATCCGACTATTTTTCATAATTACTCACTCTTAGTTATTACCGAATCAGTAAATAATGAAAACAATCTTAGGATAGCTATTTATCATGAAGGATTATAGATGTTTCCTTATCGTTCTCTCATACATCTCAATATCATATCATTCAATTTATTCTACTGAAGAAGAAATCGATTGAGAATACTTCAAAACTCGCCTATGAAATCAATGGAGTGGAAATTAATCGATGGAGAGACCTAGATATTTTGACCCAGCTCAAGAAATATATGTCGATAATTAACAGTAAAAAAAGTACCTCCAAAACGCGGGTTAGAGACTCGAATAAGTATACGTACATGCAAATACGGGTATCTTTGACTTGTGTATCCCTTTACGTCCTACACTAGGATCCGTTAAAGACTCTTCTCATATACTGATAAATGTGGGACAAGAGCGACGACGGACAGTAACGCTTTACAAATAGCACCTTCTGCTACTGCAGGGACATATTTTAGAATCGAACCAAGTAAAATATCATGTTTCATACCGCACGGAAAGATAGAAGGCTTACATCATATTAAATTTAGCAAAAATAGACGCATTATTGATCTTCCTTTCCGTAAGTGAAATTTTAATCGTACCCCGAGCGTTTCTGCCTCATCACAACTTGGCTAAACCGTGAAAACATTTACCCAATTAAAAAAAATTCGTTATTTTATCTCTGAAGATGGACTTAACAATACAACTGTTACAGACATAAGCCATTTATATCATGGGCATTTACGTGCGTCGAAACTCTTTTAATTTGGTCATCTTTATGAAGAGAATAACGTAGATTTGTCATCACTCCTTTTAGAGAATGTACTATTCGTACATTTTTAGATATAGCATTACGGCGTGGACATATCTTACCCACTAGTTGACCCTTTTAGGTCCGAGTTGATATCTCCATTTATCGTTCTCGATGACAGTCGGGATTAATATAAGTTAAATGACTATACTAATATGCCGTATAACTTTTGAAACTCCAAACAGCTATACTAAAATGATGGCATCATAAATTAATTATAAGACATTTTTCCACCTCAGTATGTTGATCGATACGCTAGGGTTCCAGAGCAAGGATTGTGGATATTTATTCAAATAAAAAGCCATGATACATTTTGATGTGTTAGAAGAGCACTGACCTATTGATCAGGACAGACCTGTCATGATTAGTTATACATTCCGTCCTCCTTCCGAGAGTATGTTTCTTTCTCTAAAGAAAAAGGGAGGTAGCTTAGTTAACAACGCATTTTCACTTTATTGGCTGGGATAGTGGAGAGGGGACATACTCTCATAGGACCTCTCAGAGGTACTCATTGGTAGCAAGAAAAAACATGCACACCAAGACTGACGATTTACATTAAGCGATAAAGGAAAATATTGTTTGGCTTCTTAGTATACTTGTTGATGAGTGCGACTACATTGAGGGAAGTGGTCCTGGTTATCTTTACTTGAAAACTTTTAAAAACCAACGTCACTTAGTAAAATGTTCCTCTCATACCGGTACTGTCTACATTTGTACCATAAACATTTTCTGACTTCCCAACGAATGATTTAAGGTTATTAGGTTTAATCGGTCAAAATATCTGTGACTTAATTATTGAAAATATTTATAATATATCCAAAAATGCACTGCAAAACTATAGTATGATTTTGTTAGGAAGACCAGTAAACGTTAGTTACTAAAGTTACTAAAACTATTTTAATATATTCCTACATCAAGTCATGTTATATCTATAGCTGTTTCTTTTGATAGATATTATTGATACCTATAAAATAACACAAATAGTATATTAAAATGCTATTATTGTTGACCGGAAAGAAATATGTTTGAATTTTCTCTACTATTATTCCAACCAAATTCGGTGTATATATAGGTGCTACCTTGCTCTTTCTTTTACACCTTCTCTCTTTGAATAAGCAATATAAACAAGATGCCTACTTGGAACTGTTACTTGATGTTCTGTATTTACTTATTTGAGAGTTTTTATGATCTCGTTTATAAAACATTAGAGGTGGGTGTCTGGGTTTGATCACCTTGGCTAGGTACGGGGGGCGGG
>CABEEJ010008111.1:0-18161 GCA_901482245.1 Timema douglasi
TCTAGGTATGGTGATGACGGCGACGGTCTATGCAACTTTCTAGGTATGGTGATGACGGCGATGGTCTATGCAACTCTCTAGGGATGATGGTGCGCAAAATAATATGGGAAAGATACTGATAACGACCGACCTTGGAAATATGATGATGATAACATTCACAACTCCAGGGATGATGGTGGTGATGATCCCTGAAACACTTTAGCAAGGATGATGATTTGCCCTGAATTTTATGGCAAGGATGATGTTTCCTACAACTCTCAGCCAGGATGATGATGTGCCCTGAATTTTATTGCAAGTATGATGATCTCTGAATTGTCTGGTAAGGATGATGTTTCCTATATCTGTATAGCAAGGTGGATGAAGTTCTTTATAATTTATACCAAGCAAGATTATGTTCTCAAAAATTTTCTGGAAAGTTGATATTGGTCCCTACGAACAATTCTTATTGAAAGGTGTTTTTCACTTGTTTGAAATCTTGTCTGGTCTGTAAAAGGGTTTATTCCAGGAATTAGTGCATACTAGGTCTATATGTGTGATAACGACGGCGACGGTCCACGCTACAATAATGACGATGACGATGACGATGGCGACGGTCCACGCTACAATAATGACGATGACGATGGTGACGGTCCACACTACAATAATGACGATGACGGTCTACACAACTTTCTAGTTATGATGTTGATATGATGGTCCAAGCAACTCTAGTGATGATGATGGTGACGGTCCACACAACTCTAGTTATGATGAAAATGATGACGGTCCACACAACTCTCTGGTTATGATGAAAATGACGACGGTCCACACAACTGTCTGGTTATGATGAAAATGACGACGGTCCACACAACTGTCTGGTTATGATGAAAATGACGAAGAGGGTCCACAGAACTTTCTAGGTATGATGACGGCGGCAGTCCACAGATATTTCTAGTTATGATAAGGACTGCAACAGTCCACGCAACTCTACATATGATGTCTACTGTGATGGTCAATGCAACTCAAGGTATGATGTGATGTCGACTGTGATGGTCAATGCAACTCAAGGTATGATGTGATGTCGACTGTGATGGTCAACGCAACTCTAGGTATGATGACGACGACTGTCCACGCAGCTCTAGGTATGATGACGCCTTGAAACTCTTTAGCAAGGATGATGATTTGCCCTGAATTTTATGGCAAGGAAGATGATGTGTCCTACAATTCTCTAGCAAGAATGATGATTGTTTCCTACAACTCTCTAGGAAGGATGATGATGATGATGTGCCCTGAATTTTTTTGCAAGTATGATTACATCTTTGAATTGTATGGTAAGGATGATGTTTCCTACAACTGTATAGCAACGTTGATGAGGATCTTAATCATTTCTAACAAGAGTGATTATGTTATTCCCCAAAATTATCTAGAAAAGTTTGCAATATTAATCCCTCCAATTAAATAACAATTCTTGTTTAAATAATGTTTTTCACTTGTTTTAAATCTTGCATGGTCTGTACTGTAGTTTTCTCTTCTTACCATTGGTCTAAGTAAAGATCAGGATGTAAGGGTTTGTTCCAGGAATTAAGTCTATTCTAGGTCTATAGATGTGGTGACGAACGCGGTCTAAACTACACTATAGGAGTGGTAATGATGAAGCTGGTCTATGCTACTCTATAGGTGGGGTGACAACGAAGTATGTCTACACAACTCTCTAGGTGTGGTCATGACTAAGGCGATCTACGCAACTATAGGTGTGGTTACAACTAAGGTGGTCTACGTAACTCTAAAGTTGTGGTTACAATTAAGTTGGTCTACGCAATTCTGTAAGTGTGGTGACGACGACGAAGGCTGCCCGCGCAACTCTTGGTGTGGTGACGGCGACAGAATCTGGCCACGCAAAACACTAGTATTGTGATGGTGCCCAAAATAATATGGGAAACATACTGATAAAGACGGCCCTTGCAATTAATTCACTTGGAAATATGAGGATGATAATTTTCCCTAAGGATGGTAAAATTCGCCACAACTCCATGGATGATGGTGATGATCCCTGCAACTCTTTAGCAAGGATGATGGTGTTTCCTACAACTGTCTAGCAAGGCTGATGATGATTTTCCCTGAATTTTATGGCAAGTATGATTATCTCTGATTTGTACGGTAGGGATGGTGTTTCCTACAACTGTATAGCAAGGTTGATGAGGTTATATATAATTTATAACCAGAATGATTTATGCTATTCCCCAAAATTTTCTGGAAAGTTGACGATATTGTTCCCTCTGATTAAATAACAATTCTTGTTTAAAAGTGTTTTTCACTTGTTTGAAATCTTGTTTGGTCTGTACTGTAGTTTTCTCTTCTTACTACTGTACCGAGTAAAGATCAGGATGTACGAGGGTTTATTCCAGGAATTAGTGAATATTAGGTCTATAGGTGTGATGACGACGGCGACGGTCCACTCAACTCTTAGTGATGATGATGGCGATGGTCCACACAACTCTAGGTATGATAACGGCGATGGTCCACACAACTCTAGGTATGATAACGGCGATGGTCCACACAACTCTCTAGGTATGATAACGGCGATGGTCCACACAACTCTCTAGGTATGATAACGACGGTAATGGTCTACGCAACACTAGGTATGATGAAGATGAAGCCGGTCTACGCAACACTAGGTATGATGAAGATGAAGCCGGTCTACACAACTCTCTAGGTATGAAGATGACGCCGGTCTACACAACTCTCTAGGTATGAAGATGACGCCGGTCTACACAACTCTCTAGGTATGAAGATGACGCCGGTCTACACAACTCTCTAGGTATGATGAAGATGACGCCGGTCTACACAACTCTCTAGGTATGATGAAGATGACGCCGGTCTACACAACTCTCTAGGTATGATGACGGCGGTCCATGCAACTAACTAGGTATGATGATGGTCCATGCAACTCTTTAGGTATGATGATGGTCCATGAAACCCTCTAGGTATGATGACGACGACGATCTACGAAACCTTCTAGGATTGATGATGGTGCGCAAAATATGGGAAAGATACTGATAAAGACGGCCCTTGTAATTAATTCTCTTGGAAATATGAGGATGGTAACATTCGCCACATCTCCAGGGATGATGATGGTGAAGCCCTGAAACTTTAGCAAAGATGATGATTTGCCTTGAATTTTATGGCAAGGAAGATGATGTGTCCTACAACTCTTTAGCAAGAATGATGATTGTTTCCTACAACTCTCTAGGAATGATGATGTGCCCTGAATTTTTTTGCAAGTATGATTACATCTTTGAATTTTATGGTAAGGATGATGATGTTTCCTACAACTGTATAGCAAGGTTGAGGAGGATCTTTATAATTTCTAAAAAGAGTGATGATTATTTTATTCTCAAAAATTATCTAGAAAAGTTGGCAATTCTTGTTTAAAAGTGTTTTTCATTTGTTTTAAATTTTGCATGGTCAGTATTTTAGTTTTCTCTTCTTACCATTTGTCCGAGTAAAGATCAGGATTTAAGAGGGTTTGTTCCTGGAATTAGTCTATTCTAGGTCTATAGGTGTGGTGACGAACGCGGTCTACACTACACTATAGGGGTGGTAACGAAGAACGCTGTATACATTACACTATAGGGGTGGTAACGACGAAGATGGTCTATGCTACTCTATATGTGTGGTGACGACGACGGCGGTCCTCACTACTCTGTTGGTGTGGTGACGACGACGGCGGTCCTCACTACTCTGTTGGTGTGGTGACGACGGCAAAGGCGGTCCTCTCAACTCTGTTGGTGTGGTGACGACGGCGAATGCGGTACTCTCAACTCTGTTGGTGTGGTGACGACGGCGAAGGCGGTCCTCTCAACTCTGTCGGTGTGGTGACGACGGCGAAGGCGGTCCTCTCAACTCTGTCGGTGATGGTGACGACGGCGAAGGCGGTCCTTGCAACTCTGTCGGTGTGTGACGACGATGATGGTGGCGGTCTATATAACTCTCTAGGTATTATGACGACAGAAACAATCCACACAACTTTCTAGGATTGATGATGGTGCCCAAAATAATATGGGAAATATACTGATAACGACAACCCTTGCAATAAATTTTCTTGGAAATATGAGGATGATGATGATGATGACGATGACATTCGCCACAACTCCAGGGGTGATGGATGATCCCTGTGACTCTTCAGCAAGGTTAATGACGTTCCCTGAATCTTATGGCAATTTGATGATGATGATGATCTCTGAATTGTATGGTAAGGATGATGATGTTTCCTACAACTGTATAGCAAGGTTTATGAGGTTCTTTATAATTCCTAACAATATTGATTATGTTATTCCCCAAAATTTTCTAGAAAAGTTGGCAATATTGTTCCCTCCAATTAAATAACAATTCTTGTTTAAAAGTTTTTTTCAATTGTTTTAAATCTTCTGTGGTCTGTACTGTGGTTTTCTCTTCTTACCACTGGTCCGAGTAAAGATCAGGATGTAAGAGGGTTTATTCCAGGAATTAGTCTATTTTAGGTCTCTCTAGGTGTGTAGACAAAGAACGCGTTCAACGCAAATCTCTAGGTGTGGTGCCGAAGAACGCGGTCTACGCAACTCTCTAGGTGTGGTGCCGAGGAACGCGCTCTACGCAACTCTAGGTGTGGTGCCGAGGAACGCGCTCTACGCAACTCTAGGTGTGGTGACCGAGGAACGCGGTCTACGCAACTCTCTAGGTGTGGTGCCGAGGAACTCGGTCTACGCAACTGTTTGGGCGTGGTGACGACGAAGGCGGTCCAACTTAACTCTCTGGTTATGATGATGGCACCCAAAACAATATGGGAAAGATACTGATAATGACACTTCCTTTAACTCCAGTGATGATGATGGTGATCCCTGCAACTCTTTAGCAAGGATGATGTTCCCTACATTTATCTAAAAGGATGGTGATGTGCCCTGAATTTTATGTCTAGAATGATGTTCCCTGAATTTTAAGGTAAGGATGATTATGTATCCTACAACTGTGTAGCAAGTAGGATGAGGTTCCCTATAATTTCTAGCAAGAATGATGATTTTCCCTATAATTTCTAGCAAGGATGATGATTTTGTTATTCCGCACAATTTTCTAGAAAAGTTTACTATATGCTTCCCTCAGATTAAATAACAATTCATGTCTAAAAGTGTATTTCGCTTGTTTGAAATCTTGTCTGGTCTGCAATGTTTATTTTTCTTCTTAACACTGGTCCGAGTAAAGATCAGGATGTAAGAGGCTTTATTCCAGGAAGAGTCCAGACCAGAACTCAACATAATCTGATCGGGGGATTGGGTTTGTGTTACTGTTCTGACGGTCATCCGTTGGTTAAGGTCGAAGCTTAGCTGTTGGGAGTATGGTTTGTACAAATTTATCTACCATTCTAACATTTAATAAACCTAAATACCCCACTCCCCCCCTTTTTGTTCATAAACATACCCCGTTTTCTCTTTTTTCTACTCTTTAACAGAGTTTGGGGCAAGCTGTGGTCTTTTAAGTTTGAGTCTTGAGAAATTTGAGAATTGCTTACTTGTAGGAGCAACAGATAAGTTAATAATTTTAGACAGGACTTTGTTTGTAAATAATTTTTCTTTAACTATGTTTGCACTCATTAATTTACAGACGGTGCAATACTAAAGATCTTGGGTTTTATTACTGTGTCGAGGTGTCATTTTTTAATTTTCAGAATAAATAATGGCTTTGGCTAATTGATTCTTAACTAAGTAGTGTGTTGATTTGGAATAGCTATAAAGCCTATAATCTGCATTTTGGTTGAAATGGAGGATGAGATGATAGCTTAGTATTCATAGTCTTACCAAGTAACTTATAATGCATGTGTGTATTTTTTCTCAGTGAAAGATATTTGTATATGGCTGCATTTTTTATTAATTTCTTTGCCTTAAAAAAGAACCTTACTAAATTGGGCACATAAATTGAAACAATTTACTTTTGCACAAATTGTATTATATTTGGAAGAAGGTATACAAAAGGTGGATAGGAACTCAAAAGGGATGAATAAAATAACTAATAATTTAATGATTTTGGCATATTGTTCATTAGAATCTCACTAACTTTTAAATTATATTTGGTTGGTATTCAGGTTTACCCCTCTGTTTTGGTGTGTGGTTATAGGTATGTTAATCCATCTATGCTAGTTGTCGATGTCAACATGTGTCTTGACTGAATTCTTCATGTAGAGGTATTTATTATTGGTTACAAGAAACCTTTATCACACTTTTTTCTCTAAATTCTCAACTTTATATACTTCCTCCTCAGAATCAAATTTAATTCCCCCCATTTTGTTTTTGGGTGCTAGAATGGCTTATTTGGTTCCCTTGCCGTTGATTTTAAAGATGGTGTGGCAAGTTTAAATCTTTCAGGTCATCTGCTCTGGTTGATTGGTTCCTGAGGGAGTTGCGATTCGTCAATCTTGAGGTTGTATAATCGCTTGTTGGTTTGAATATTATTTTTCAAAGATTATGGAGTTTTAATTTAATATGTTGTTTTGGTCAATTTCCTGAATATAATGCACTAAAATATTTTTTGTAAGGGAATAATGTAAATGATAGTATGTCTTATTATTTTGTTGAATTTTGTGTTTATTTTAGGTTCTCTTTTGTTGGCTAGTGCTTGATGTGTGGGCCACATATGTGAGTTTGCTGGATTGGAAAATATTGCCTCGATTTGTTTGCCGATTGCTTTCTAATATAAATATTGCTTTCTGAAAAAAGGTGAATGACTATTAAAACTGAATTAATAGGCAACATTAGAATTACTAAGAAAGTATGCTAACCACCACAGCTGAAACTAATTGATTTAATAATAATATTCTACTCATTTCTTTTAATATTATGCCTAATAGTTAACAAATAATGGCAGGCAAGGTATTTTTATGTATTAGATTCCTCTGGGGAAAAGGCAGAATGTATATTTGGCAACCTGATTAAACGGCGCAAGTTTTTCTTAATCATTTCTACTACCAGTAATCTTATTTAAGCTTAGAATACTTGTCTTGGTAAATATAGCACAAACTTCATTAAATTGTTCTTACATAATTAATCTAATAGCCACTGTCTGAAGAATGAAAGCCTTTGTTTTTTTGCGGAAGCAAGACTGGTTCTATTTGCACTACGAATCTTTGAACTTGTTTGATTTTTAACTGTTTCAATAGAAGCATTTCACTCACTAACTTAGCTTTGAATAATTTTGTCTGAGCATGGATTTGAATCTTTAGTTGAATTGGTGATTGAAACTTACTCAGTAAAATCTTGATGGACTTATTCTCTTAGCAATTTTTATTTCTGAATAATTCTACTAAATTTAAAGTATATATTTAAATAAACTCTATTCAGGGTAATATTAGTTTTGTCACGATATCTCTGTGTGTGATTGCACTGTGAGCTTATATTTATTTGTTTGGCTCCATAATCTCTCTGAAGGTGAGAGATGCATAATTTGGATCAGCGTGTTTATTCACGTTTATTCATGTTTATTCATCTAAGAGCGGCCATGCTACACTATTGCGTATTTTTGATGTTAACCATCGCTAGTTTGTTTATAGCCATTGCTAGTTTGTTTATGCCCAACATTGCATTTCTATTATTGAGTTGTAGTTGTAGGTTGACTTACATTGGCACCTTGCTACCATTCTGGAGGAACTGGTCATTGGTGTTTAATGGCTTTTACTACCATTGTGGAATAGTTTGATGTTGACATGTGAAAGCATTATCACACTCTCACAGAAGGGATAATATATTTGTGTGTATGGTAAGTATATTAATAGTGATAATAATCGGGTCCCTTCAGCTTATAGGAAAGATAATTCCCGCTACTCTATAGGAAAGATGATGATGATGATGATGATGATCCCTGCAACTCTATAGGAAAGATGATGATGATGATGATCTCTGCAACTCTAGGAATGATGATGATGATCCCTGCAACTCTATAGGAAAGATGATGATCCCTGCAACTCTATAGGAAAGATGTGATCCCTGCAACTCTATAGGAAAGATGATGATCCCTGCAACTCTGTAGGAAAGATGATGATGATGATCCCTGCAACTCTATAGGAAAGATGATGATGAGGATCCCTGCAACTCTATAGGAAAGATGATGATGATCCCTGCAACTCTATAGGAAAGATGATGATGATGATGATCCCTGCAACTCTATAGGAAAGATGATGATGATGATGATCCCTGCAACTCTATAGGAAAGATGATGATGATCCCTGCAACTCTATAGGAAAGATGATGATGATCCCTGCAACTACTATAGGAAAGATGATGATGATGATGATGATGATCCCTGCAACTCTATAGGAAATATGATGATGATGATCCCTGCAACTCTATAGGAAGGATGATGATGATCCCTGCAACTCTTTAGGAAGGATGATGATGATCCCTGCAACTCTTTAGGGAAGATGATGATCCCTGCAACTCTTTAGGGAAGATGATGATCCCTGCAACTCTTTAGGAAAGATGATGGTCTCTACAACCCTCTAGGATGGCAATTGTCTCTACAACTTTCCAGGAGAGAGGTGGTTCCTTATCTTGGTAAGATGTAAGAGTATAAATAAATTTCCTCTAATAAAGGTACAAAATGTAATTTATTATTTACAATGATATTGTTGGAGGTGAACTATTTTGTTTAAATTAATTAACATTTATAGAGGCCAATACAATTTTAATTTTTCTGTCATAAACCTACAAATAGGTTTTCATTTAGACTCCTATAATTTGTTAAATTTGATATTTCTTGTTCAATTTTTTTCAAATCCTTTGATAATCTCAGAATTAGAACATTGTCACAGTTTGGTCTTTTACAGGCTCTCTATATCAATATTGTTCGTTTCTTTGAATGGTAACATAAGTAAAGGGAGAATAATTGTGTATTTATAATGTTGATAACATCTTACTGTAGGTGGAATATCCATGAGTTTTTTTTATACTTGAGACGATCGACCGGTGCCAAATATCGTCTGGATGTTGAAACTTTAATTTTCTGGAAGATTATTCTTGTATTTACTTATTATTAGACAAATGGGTGAAATGGTGGTTAAAAGTAGGTAAAAACTGGAAATATTAAGAGATTTTAATTGAAAGTGAGGAAAAAATTGATTCATTTATTAAAATTGTATTAATTTCACACCTTAACGCAAAACAAATTGAGATTGTTTTCTCTGTGCTAAAATATATTGCTTTTGTTATAACATTAGATTATGATCAGTACATTGTTTGCATGGAATAACATTGAATCCCAAGACATAGAAAAAAACGGGAAACTACTACTTCAAAAAACACATTTTTGAAAATAGATTCTTCACAGCAACACTACCAACTATTTGGATGAACTCAATTTCAAGTGTGTCCACTTCACTTTAGATGAAACTCTGTAATAACCTTGGATTAAATGTTTTCAATTTAAACAATCTTCTTTTATCTATTGTCAAAGAAAAAAGGGAGTGGAATGTGTTCTATATTTTTCAGGGTGGCTATAGCTATTCTTCACAGAATGTATAGAGACTTTTACCCAAAACGGTTGGAAAGAACGTTAATGTGAAGAATTTAATTTTGCTTCATACAGCTAAGGATCCTACTTGATGAAAAAAATAACTCGTTAAATTTGTAAGCCTATTGGGAAATAATACTCTTTAAAATATGACATCCCTTAACTTCAAGATTTGATTGAATGAATGACCTTTGTTTTATAAGATTCATGAATTGCTTTTTATTTGGGGACATTATTTTTGTTAAATATTTTAGAAAGTAAACTTGTTTGTTGAAAACTCTATTTTCCAATTGGTTTATATTTTTTGGACCTTACTCAAATGTTGAAATTTAAAAAGATTTTAAATTTTTAAGATTTTTATCCCATTTAATGTAAGTGTGCATCATGCCTAATTTGTCTAATACAGAAAATGGTAATATGATTTAGCAATTTATGATCGGAAATAATTTTTAAAGAGATACAGAGCAAATTGAAGTTAGAAAGCTATGGTGAAGTTCCACAATTGGTTATGGATGATCTTCATTTTGTTTATTAGAACATCTTTTTTTTTTCTCTCTCTCTCGGGGAAAACCAAATTATTTCAATGTGTTCAATTTTTTGTAAAAATTATTTTAATCTTAAATTTGTTAGTATTTCAACTGCAATTTCTGTAGTAACATTTATGGGATAATTTAAGAGAAAAGGGTAGTTGGGTATGGAATTATATATTATTAGTTTACATTACAGGTTTGGATGATCCGTTCAATGTGAAGTTAACAATAAAGTCATACAGATGCCTGCATATTGACACCAAAGCTAGTAAAAGTATAGTTTGCTCATTTTGGACGAAGATATAATTGGAATGGGTTGGAAGAATTTGGATTTAGACTTAAAACTCCCATCTATGGCTACATCAGTCAACCATCATACATCAGAGAAGTTTTATTCGGGGTAGTTAAGTTGGTGTTTGTATTTAAGCAACTAAATAATATAATTTTAGTGTTAATGAAATAAGTCGTACACACTTCCAAAACTTGAAAATTTGGTGAGGAAGTGGAGCAGGAGTTGGGGTGAAGGGAGCCTGCATNAATATATGAATCAATGTTTTTCATGGATATGTATTAATGAGACTGTATTGCAATGGGAATTTAGTCACCCTCTGGAGGGTTGGTTCCATGTTGCAATACACTGTCCAGTTTTGAAAGTGTGTATGAAAAATCACAAGAATTATTTTTACACCAGTTTTGAATGTCCTTTAATTGTTCTAGGAGAGCTTTTAACAGTTTTCAAGTAGCTAACCAGTGTGACGTAAAACTTATCTACTGCCATTTCAATAATGATTTGTTTGATTTTGTAAATTTGGCTTTTGTGAATCTCTCGAAAGGTTAATGTGTTGATAAATTTTCTTAAAGGCATTGTTCAGTTTGTCTGCATTTTCTCCAACTATGGCATGGTAGCCGGTGTGTGTAGGCATGGCTTTTAGATCATTTATGGTTCATTATAAAAAATAAATTGGTTGGGTTATTAGTTTTCATTTTCCTGGTGTGATTCGAAGACATCCTAATTTTTGTTAGTTACACTGCACCTACCCTGGTGTGTAAAATTTCACACAGGTTACTTTCTTGACATACTAGCTATTAGCGTGATGGTCCATGTGTCCAGCAAAATGCTATTTTCTTGGCTCCTTTGTGTACTCTACATTATGTGTGTATATTAAAAGCAACTTTTATGATGGTTGATAATGGCTTATGTGCACGAGATAAACTATTGACTGTTGTATAAGACACGTTTTGGTTTGCAGCTGGTTTTGATATGTTAATGTTGTTTGATAAATGAATAGGCTTAATTTTGAAGAAAAAAGTTTAATATTCTTGTTAATCTGTGTGTTGGTGTAATTGTTGGGCCTGTTCAAGATTTCAACTTTTGGCTGCTAAAACTTAAAGCTGTAGATATTAGTTCCCAAATAATAATAATAAGTAAAAAGAAGTAATACTTTTATTTGAAGGGATCCAAAATAATTGTCAAAAGATTATTTTGTGTTTTTAATGTTCATTTAAGAAAACTAAACTTATTGTTACTGATATCCTGTATTTTTTTATATTAAATGTAGGGTACGATATTAATCCCTGTCCGAGCCTATAGATGTGTAATTTCCATGTTCTTGGGTGTTGTCTTGAGTTAAGATTTACACAAATAAATATTGCATCTGCTTGATATGCTCACGCTAGTGCGAATTTTGCTTCTTTGGATTAACCGTGACATTTTGGATAAGGTTTGTTTTGTGTTTCAGTATGTAACCTATTTCACCTAATAATCTTTTGATTAAATTGTAGTCTTGGGAGGTTTGAACTGTGGATCCATGGGTTTGATTTTTAGTCTGAGAGATTAACTCATTTGTGCTGTGTTGTTTGAGGAGGCTGGTTGTTTTGCTGCTCCCAAGTACGCCTGCTTGCTTACCCAATATGGAGTTTTTGGGGGAATGATTTTTTATTTTTTTAGATAGTGATGGTGCTCAGACTGCTGTAATATAGAGCAAATGAAGACTATCAAAGGTTCCAAGACAGTTGTCAGATAAGTTATAATTTTTCTTTGGTATACTACATCTTTACCCTGATTTTGGTTGGAAGAACAGCCTAGAAAATTAAATTTATTTCTTTGCGGCCAACACTGGTAACATTATTCTATATTAACTGTGTTATTTTATAGGTATTGATAATATCAATCAAAAGTGATAGTTACAGATTTGATGTATGAGTATATTAAATTTACTTTAGTAACTAACAACTATTGTTCTTCCTAACACAATCATAACCGTAATAATCTTGGACTTAGTTTCGTTATTTACAACATAGGGCTTGTTATGAATTACCAAGTTAAAAAATGCAATAACAATCGCTTGTACAAAGTTTATTTTTACTTCTTCTATCACCATATCACCACCCAAATTTTTCAATTTGCTTTTACAAATGCTAT
Organism: Timema douglasi; assembly: GCA_901482245.1. Taxonomy (NCBI): domain Eukaryota; kingdom Metazoa; phylum Arthropoda; class Insecta; order Phasmatodea; family Timematidae; genus Timema; species Timema douglasi. The sequence goes on from CABEEJ010008111.1 coordinate 12,457, forward strand.
TTTTGATTGGTGAGAAAGTGAATTTATCATGATGAAATGGTTTGGTATAAGTTTGTTGGATTTGATGGGCTCATTATACTTAGGTAATTAATAATTACTATGAAGATAATGTTAATCAACATTTTTTATAGATTTAATTTTTTACTTTTAAAAGATGTGTATACATTAAATGCTAGTAATTTAGAGTATGATACAAATAATTCTTGTCTGAAAGAGTTGTTCACTTGTTTGAAATCTAGTGCTGCCTTGTATATTTCCCTTCTTACCCCTGGTCTGAGTAAAGATCAGGTTGTAAGAAGGTTTATTCCAGGAAGTAGTCCTGACTGGAGCTCAAAATAATCTGGTCGAGTGATTGGCTATGTGTTACTGTTCTGACAGTCATCCCTTGGTTGAGGTTGAAGTTTGGCTGCGGGAGTATGGTTTGGACAAAAATATCTACTATTCTTAATATTCTAATGAACCTAATCATTATTACATTATTAGCGCTAAGTTGACTACTGTTGAATAAATCATTTGAGAGGTTTGGGCAATATTGCCCCATTTTATAGTAGTTTACCACTTAATTTATTAATTTGGATAGTTTTATATAACACTTTACTAGGAGTATTTGTGGGTGGGTGTTTTTCAGGTAAGCGTGCCACACTTGTTGGTGAGATGTGTCTAATACTCTTTGGCTGAGACTGAATTACTGCCCGTCGTTAGGTTGTGAGTTGACTGCATCATGCTCATTTGTAATATATTTTAAATTTTGTTAAATATCATTTATATGATACATTTTTCTTAAACCAAGTGGAATATCCTGTTAATATTTCAATGGCATTATGTGCCGAGATTTAAAAATGGAACTCCAATCATCTGCAGAATCAAATAGTCATGGCCTAAATACTCCCCCCCCTCCCAAATATACCTTGTTTTTTCTTGTTCCTACTCTATAACAGAGTTAGGGGCAAAGTGTGGTTCTTTTAGGTTTGAGCCTTGAGGAATTTGAGAATCTCATCATGGTCGACCATCTTCAGGTGTCATGCATATGAAGAGTGTTTACTTGTAGGAGGAGCAACAGATAAGCTATAAATTTTAAAAGGTTTTTTTAAATCACCTTTCTTTAACCATATCTGCACTCAATAATGTTGCCATACTAAAAGTTAATTGATTACAATTTATTATGAAGTTCTGCAAGCATATATCAAAGACGACAAGCAAAATAATTTGTGTCCAATTTATAATATAACCTAAAGGAATTAAAAGCATAAATATTATATTTGTTATTCCATTGCTTTTTTCGGTTTTGTTAAGTCTTGTTTTGCATGTATATTTTCTCTTGGCCTAAATTCCACATTAGGAATGGAAATTTATTTGTAGTTATGCGATGAAGAAGCTGATTGTGTGCTGTGGACCAAGGCTAGGAGCTCTATTCCCGCACCATTGCATTGAAAACCAGTTTTGTGGTGTTGCTGGTGTTACCCCCATTCTTGACTAAAAAATTCTGACATTAGCAAGTACTTTGACTGGGTGTAATAACTGTTGTACTGGAAGCACTGACCATTTAGCACAGATTTACTAGCTGATCCCATTGGATTTGAAAAATAATTTTTAGTACGATACTTTTTAAATATTGTTGATTTTGAATGGCCATAATGTGTGTTTGTTGAAATGAGATCTGAGATGATAGGAGGCAAGATTTTGTCTTATTTACTGATGATACTCCTTGTGTTTTCCCGGTGAAAGAAAATGCTAGTCATTGTTAATCTGCAAGTAGTTTTTTTTCTTTAAAATAAATTTGCAATTCCAATTTTTTCTTAGTAACCTCACTGAGCGCACAGATTGAAACAACTACTGTTATACATGGTTAATTAAATGATCTAGTAAATAGTAATGACATGATTAAGGCATATTGCTCATTGTAAATATTTTAAATTTTGTTTGGCTAGTATTTGGGTTTACCATCTCTGCTGTGTGGTTGGAAATATTTGTTGTAGTCGACATATCTTTTGCTTGGCTTCTTCATGTTGAGGTATTTATCATTGTGTACAAGTAACCTTTATTCCACTTTTTGACTAACCCTTGAATTGATATATTTCTTTCTTTGAATCAAATGTGTTTTTTTAAAGGCTAGAATGGCTTGTTCCTTTGCAGTCGAATTTAAGGGCTATGGCAAGTGGAAATCTTTAAAGTCAACTTGACTCTGGTTTATTGGCTGGTTTACACTTAGTCTCAAATCGTCTAGTTTGTGGTTGTACAATCACACTTTTGTTTGAATATTATTAATGAATTTTTATAGTAATAGTTTAATATAATAAGTAGAGTTGGTCAATGTCTTGAATCTAATGCATTAAAATACTTGTCCTGAAGGTATCATAAATTAAGTTTCTAATTAATTATTTGTTTGGGATCGTGTGAATTTGCTGTGGTTAATTTAAAGTGCTCGATAATTGGCTTGTGCTCAATCTGTGGGCCAAAATTATGTTTATTGCTGAATTGGAACATATTGTACTCACCTTGATTTGCTTACTTGTAATTTCTTTTGGTCTAAAGTATCTTAATTTCTGAAACTAGCCAGATTGCTTAACTAATAAGATATAAAGGATTTTACTAGTGCACGTGTATTAACTTGCACAGCTGAAACTAAATGTGTGTTTCAATAAAGAAAATTGTACCCTCTTGCCCAAGATTATACAAATAATAGTGAGCAAGGTATTTTATTTACTTTATAGATTCTTCTGGGATAGAGGCCTAGCTTGTGTATGTTCAGCAGCATGATTAAATGGCTCTCACCAGTGTTTTTTATTTAACGTCTACTATTTGTAAGCTTATTTTGTATATAATTATCTTGGTGAATATAGTTTAAACTTTATTTAATTGTCCTTATATGGCTTATTTGATGACTACTTTTTAAAGAATGAGATCTTGATTTGTTTTGGAAGCAATAATGCTGCTATTTGCACTATGCGTCTTTTAACTTTGACTTTTCACTGTTTTAATAGAAGCATTTTACTCATTCACTTGGTTTAATTAGTTTATATTATCTGAGAATAGATTTTAACGCTTAGTTGGATTGGTGTTTGAAACTCGCACAATAAAATCTTTATGGGCTTAATCTCTTAGCAATTTTTATTTCTGAATAATACTATAAAGACATAAATTTAAAGTATCATATGTAAACAAACTCTTTATTCTGGGTGATATTTGTTTTGTCAAGATCTCGCCGTGTGCACATCGGGTTAGTGTTCTGTGTTTGTTTTTCTCCATGTTCTCTTTGAAGGTGAGATTTCCATAACTTTTCTGGTCACTGGGTCTTGATTCGTCTTTAAGGGATGCATAGCTACAATATCATGGATTTTGCATGTTGGTCGCAGCCAAAATCGTCACTGGTAATGTTTCCTATACTTAACAATCCTTAAGCATATTTACATCTTATCAAAGTTCCAAATATTTTGAATGTCCTTGATTCATACTCAATTTTTCTAATAGACTGCTGCTATGGTTGATGTTTTGAGAAAGTCAAACACCTCATGTTGTTTTGCACCGTGAATCTTTAATCAAGCTTGGTTAAATACAAATAGTTTTACTAAATTGTGAATTTTAACTATAATTTACTATTGCAGTTAATTTGAAAATGATTGTGGCTAATCATGCTTTGTTGGTGCTTGTTTTGTTTCACTGTCAATGTAGAAAATTTCTTAGTGCCTTAAACATATAACATTTAAAGTAATAGTTTACTTAGTTTGGCTACTTAAATAATTACTACAGATTAGTTAAGGTAGGTGTTAAGCTTTATTTTAATTGTTACTTTGAAGGGGGGTGGGGGAGGTTAAAAGTATTTATTGTTTTAGAAAATCCTTATGTTCCTGTAGTGAGCGTTGATCGACTATTCCCAGTGATGATATGCTGAGCATGGTGCAACTTGAGATTCTACATGGAACAAGCTAAACATTATAAGTAAAACGTAGTTTTATACCTAAATTAGTAAAACGCATTCCTCTTTAAATCCAAGCTGGTTTGTTGAATTTAGCAACACAGATATATTTGTATTTAACGTAGTTTTAACACCTGCATGTCCTGTTGAATGTATCCCCTACTATATAAGGAAAGGTTGGGATGTCTCTTCCAAGAGCATAACTTTGAAAAAAGGTTTAATGAAACCTTAGGGGTCAATTGTGACATATTGTTGCCTCCCTATTTAAACCTTACTTGTGTGAAAGAAGTGCATAAATTTGAAAACGATCATGGGTGTTGGCACTGGCAATTTATCACAACCATATTGGAAAAGTAAGGTTCTTGGTGTGACAGCTTCCCAACCATCAAGAAACACGAGACTTTCATATTTGGTGGCATCTATTGTTCCCTAGTGGAAGAGTGGCGTTTGTGTGCCAAGACTACCTACACCTTCCACCATTGTGGAGGAATGAGGCAGTGTGTTGGCATCCTTCCTTGTCACTGCGAAAATGTAGGTGTGCATTTTCAGTCTTCCTTGCCACCATGGGAGATGTTTGCATATTAGGGCAAGTTTCCTTATCGTTGCAGAAGTGTTGGGAGTGTAAGGGGATGTTTCCTTGCCATCACAGAGGCGTTGGAGTGCGAGGACAGCTTTCCTTGCCATCACAGAGGCGTTGGAGTGCAAGGACAGCTTTCCTTAACGCTTCAGAGGTGTTGGGAGTGTGGGGGTCAATTTTCCTTCTGATGCGGTGAATTTTCAGTGTGAGGGCGCATTACCTAGTCGTCACAGAGGCGTTGCTGTGTGAAGGGCACCTTTCTCCGACGTCGCGGAGGCGTTGGATTGTAAGGGGCACCTTTCCTCGACGGCGCGGAGGCGTTGGAGTGTGAGGGTCACCTTTTCCCGACGGCGCGGAGGCGTTGGGAGTGCGAGGGGCCGCCTTTTCCCGACGGCGCGGAGGCGTTGGGAGTGCGAGGGGCCGCCTTTTCCCGACGGCGCGGAGGCGTTGGGAGTGCGAGGGGCCGCCTTTCCCCGACGGCGCAGAGGCGTTGGGAGTGCGAGGGGCCGCCTTTCCCCGGCGACGCGGAGGCGTTGGGAGTGCAAGGGGGCCACCTTTCCCCGACGACGCGGAGGCGTTGGGAGTGCGAGGGGGCCACCTTTACCCGGCGGCGCTGAGGGGATTGAATGAGGGGTATCCTTCCCCGACGTCGAATTGCGAGGGGGCACCTTTTCCTGACGACGTGGAGATGTTGGAGTGCGATGGGGCGCCTTTCCCCGGCGGCGCTGAGGGGTATCCTTCCCCGACGTCGAATTGGGAGGGGGCACCTTTTCCCGACGACGCGGAGGCGTTGGAGTACGAGGGGCCACCTTTTCCCGATGACGCGGAGGCATTGGAGTGCGAGGGTCCACCTTTTCCCGACGGCGCGGAGGCGTTGGAGTGAGAGGGTCCACCTTTTCCCGACGGCGCGGAGGCGTTGGAGTGAGAGGGGCCACCTTTCCCCGACGGCGCGGAGGCTTTGGAGTGAGAGGGGCCACCTTTCCCCGACGGCGCGGAGGCATTGGAGTGCGAGGGGGCGCCTTTCCCCGACGGCGCTGAGGGGTTTGAATGAGGGGTATCCTTCCCCGACGTCGAATTGCGAGGGGCCACCTTTTCCCGACGACGCGGAGGTGGAGTACGAGGGGCCACCTTTTCCCGACGATGCGGAGGTGGAGTACGAGGGGCCACCTTTTCCCGATGGCGCGGAGGCGTTGGAGTGCGAGGGGCCACCTTTCC